>JASAND010028138.1:0-19900 GCA_030248195.1 Trissonchulus latispiculum | reverse complement strand
ATATATATACTGTTCCTGTCTTTTTCAGGTTTCTGGCGGAAGTGTTGCGTCGTCATCACTACTTCTGGATGCACGTTCATCACCTGCGGCAGCCTGCAGCCCCACTATCATCATCATCATCATCATCTCAGCTCCCGGGACCAGGACCAGCTGTCCTCCATGGAGGATGAGGCTCCGCCTCCTGATGGTCCTCATGTCCCACCATCCTGCCTTTCCCTTCCAACAGCGGGCCTATGTTCGACATGCCCTCATCAATTTCCAGGCCTACACCACCGCCTTTGCCACCTCTTATACTTCATCTTCCCCGACCCACCTCGCCACCGCATCGGCGACCATTGGAACAGGCGGCGGCGACACGTGTGTGGTCCTTCCCTCGGAAACTGAGTCCTCCTCCTTCTCCTGTCAGCCTGAGGGATTGACGGAGGTGGGGGAGAAAGGATCGATCGTCGATCACCAGCGATTCCTTCTTTGTCTCCACCTTCCTCGGTATTGTCTACATTGTACATCTGTCCTCTTATGCTGTGACAATAGTCTGTGGTTTTCGAATAATATATATGTATTACATAACTTTTCCTAAATTTTAATATGACACACGATAATACGTATGTTCGACACGACGCCTTTAAGTACAAGTGTTTAATTAACAAATTTTTAATTAATTTAATTAACAAACAAGAAACAAGATTTTTGCGGCCCAGCTGCTTTGCTACAGAAGATCTGCATCGTTGGTCTTTGACCATCAAAACAGTCCTGTGTGGGTTTTAGTTTTGATCATCGCCTTGATCTTCCTACTCATTCTATGCCTTTTTTGTGTTTCAGGTGGATTCTGGAAATATCAGCGCTGATCTCCGACTGTCTGCCTCTGTGGATCCCCCTCCTGCGCTTCTCAATTCCTCTTCCTCCACGACTACTGTGGAAGAAGGGGCGCCCTCTCCCGTGGTCCCTCGGACCCCAGCCGCCTCCTCTGTCTCAAACTTTCTCCCTGCAGTGCCATCTCACCACCAGGCTAACCGGGCGACATCGGAGCGGCCTGAGTGGCCACCGGCACATCCAGACACCCACCACCACCACCACCGCCACCAGAATGGATTGATGAATTCCTGTTTGCCGGAGGTGGATTCCCTGAGGAGCGATACCGACTTCGACTATTCCTCCTCCTCGTTTCGTGGCAACATTAGGCCGGCCTGTTCCCCTCCTTCGCCCGGCCACCTGTTGCTGTTGTCGGATCGGAGCTGTCAGGACCTCCCCACCCTCCACGATGCCCCAGGATGAGTCCTTTTGTCCGCCTCCTCCTCACTCGTCCGCTTCTCTCACTCCGTCCATGCTGAGCTGTATGAGTCGTCCCTCTTCCTCCAACTGTGATTCTCCTGCTGCTGCGGTGGCGGGGATTCCTCATCAGTTGAGTGGCACCCACAGTCATTGTGGTGGTGCCGGTCGAACGCTCAATGGATTCTATATTGGTGGCGCTGGTCGTGGAGGTGTTGGGGGATCCTCCTCCTATGGTCAGCCACCGCGTCACTCTACCACTGGTCTCCCGATGCCGCCCTTTCTTGGTTAGTCTTCAGTAGTTATTTGTGGGATTGAGATTTTTTGTGACACGGTTCTCTGGCTTTTTCCTAGGCAAAAATTTCTGGGGGGAAGTCTGGGGGCGGTCCCCCCCCAGGTCTGGGAGGGCACGGATTTCTGGGGGGGGGGCATGAAAATTTTTTCAAAAATGCTTAAAAAATAGCGATTTTTTGCTGCTGAGCTAAAATATGAACTATTTTTAACCTCAATTTAAGCTTAAAATAGCTAAAAAATGCTTAAAAATGTAGAATAATCCGGCGAAGCCGGAAAAATTTTCTTCAAAATTTACCCTCAAAAACCTCATTTTCCGGGCACTCTAAAGTTCTGGGGGAAAGGCCCGAATCCTGGGGGGGGGCGATTCCGGTGGGGACGACCCAAGTCTGGGGGGGAACGGGCCCCGGGGATCAGGGGCGCCCCTACCCCCCCCCCCTGTAGGAAAAAGCCAGGTTCTAGAAATCTTTCGTAAATTTTCTTCTTCTTCCTTCTTCTTCCGGTACTAGAGCTAGAGTTTTCTTCCGGAACCCAAAAGCACCAGAAAAGTTTTCAAAGGTTGCTAATTTTTTATGGTAAGTTTTATGCAGCTGGAAGAAGCGGGGAGCATTTAAAATTTCTGCTTGAGCTGCTGAAAATAGCTGTTTCTGTGAAGTAGTTGAACCGATCCGTGGAAAAATATTATGTTAAAGTTAGATTAATGCCTTGTATCCTTCGTGGATCCGCCTGCTGGCCAGCGTTTACTTCATTTTCTTGACGTAAATGCTGTTTGTATCTCTACGGACTGGGCTTTTTCTAGGCGAAAAAAAGTGGGGGTGGGGAGAGGGGGGGATTCCCCACTAGTGGGGGGAACCCAAAAGTGGGGGGAATCTAAAATGGTTCAAAAATCGCTAAAAATGCAGTAAAATAGCCTGTTTTCTACATATACTGCTATAACTATGCTTAAAAGTGCTCAAAAGTTGAGTTTGAGTACCAAAATAGATGATTTGTGAGCTAAAATTCTGGCGAAGCCGGAAAAATTTTTTCAATTTTGACTAAAAATCCTTAAAATTTGGCATTTCTGGGCACCTTTTAGTGAGTGGGGAAAAGCCAAAAAAGTGGGGGTGGGGCCGAGTGGGGGGAAGGGTTCAGAGTGGGGAAACCCAAAAAGTGGGGGCGCCCCCCCCCCAGTAAAAAAGCCCAGACGGAGAACCGCTGGCCACTGCAGTCCTCTGCATAGCACAGTCAGAGAGGTTTTCGATAAACCTTCTGGCTATGTTGCAGCACAGACAGAGCCGAGCTGGCTGTCGTCTTCTAGGACAACCAGGCAGGAGCTCCAGAGATTAGTTTTCTGGGTAAGAGCGCCCACAGCGCCCATTGGCTCTCTTCCTGTTCGTACTAAGGCTACGGCCTTAGTGACTGCAGGCAGGCGTTTTTCATTACTTCTTTAAGTTAAAGTTAGAGATGTACCGGGGCCGTCACTTCCGGGGCCGGGGCCGGTACCTGATCGTGGAACCGACCGGGGCCGGGGCCTGGAAATCGGTGGTCCAAATCGAAAATGTTCAAAAATTTTCTTGAAAATTGAAATTTTGGCAATATTTTTTGATATACAAACGTTACTGTCGTTGTTTTCGTTCAAATAGGTGGGTGTTCAAATTTATACATTTTTGTTTGTTTGTTGCAGCTGGAATTAAAAGGATAGAATGAAAGGATCTCAGAGGCGTAAATCAACAAAACAGGTGGATATTGTCTTTCAGGTATGCCGAATAAAAGTTCTTGATCTTATCGATACATAAAGTAAAAAACAGCTGCCTGTTCAAGGATCCGAGATGACGGAAAGACATCAAATAAATAAATCTTTGCTTTGCATTAGACTGCTAACGAATTTTATATCCAATCATCCCCTTATGATTGCAAATTTTAGATGTTCTCATCACCACAGTTTAATAATTTCTTACATTGGTTAAAAACTAAGTAACATCGACTAGCTATAGCTTTCAGTACTGTAATTTCATGTTAAATCTGAAATAAGCTGAGTTTCTGAAAGTTCTTCGGACGGACAGTTTTATGAAGAATTGTTGTTATTCTAGACCCTTTGGTCAAATGGCTGTAAGACTAACGTGGTAAAATGCTATGATGATTTGACAACCTTTCATTCTAAGGTATGTTTCTGTTAGCGGAGTATGTATATACCACTGGGTTTTTTCTAGGCGAAAAAAGTGGGTATGCAGAAGTGGGGGAACCCAAAAGTGGGGGGAATCCAAAGTGGTCTAAAATTGGCAAAAATACAGTAAAATAGCCCGTTTTCTTCATAATACTGCTATAAACCATGCTTAAAGGTTTTCAAAAATTGAGTTTGAGTACGAAAATTTTAACGATTTTTGACGAAAATTTTGTAACGGAAATTTTAACGATTTTTGACCGAAAATCCTTAAAATTTGGCCTTTTCTGGACACCTTATTATAGTGACTGAGTGGGGGGGGGGGGTTAGCCCAAAAAATGGGGGTGAGGCTGAGTGGGGGAGGAACCCAAAAAGTGGGGGGACGGACGCCCCCCGCCCTCCTTCCACTAAGAAAGCTTAGTGCTTGGTACACTGGAAAACTGTGGTTGAGTAGGGAGCAGAATTCTATGCAGAATAAAATTTTAGTGTGGTTTTAAGAATACGTACTCAGATTTAACATTTTATGAGTAGTTAGATATAATGATTTATTTTTATTTACTTCATTTAGATCTATTGGATTTATTTAAAATACGCAAAGTCACTCACTGTTACCATATATTTTAGATTAGATTATTTTTAGATTTAGAAATTGTAGTATTCTTGCTAAAACTGTGCTAAAATGATACTGCCTGTCTTTGTTTCGGAATTGTCTTCAATTTTCTGAAGAATATTATTCGTGCAGATTTGTACGTTAATATTTTATGTTGTCGACTGTAGTTGGAGAAATTGTCAGATTGTGCTAATTAGTGATGGGCACCGGATATTTTTTCATATCCGGATATCCGCCTATTTTGCGTTAACGGATATCCGCCTATTCCAAGCTTAACTTTTAGAATTTCGATTTTGTAGTTAATTTACACAAAAGACCAAGTTAATGTTGACAAAAACGATTGACTTGCACGACTATACAGCTGTGACATATACGTAGTATCATTGTGCACTGTGATCGCATATACATATCGCCTTGTTATGCCCGACTGATCTGATTGTGGGACTCATCAGGGGCTTACAACAGACATGTGCAGGAGGGGAAGTTCTGGGAAGTTCTGGGAGGCCGCCGAAAAACTGGATTTTTCCGGTTTTTTACCGGAAAAATCCGGATTCTGGGGGGGGGGGTGAGGGATCCCTCTGGGGGGGGGGGTGAGCTCAGGTCTGGGGGGGTGAAAACCCCCCCACCCCCCCCCCCCCCCAGCACACGTATGGCTTACAATCAGGTTATTTTGCTTTGAAATTGACCACCAATTTTTAATAAAGAAACGTCGTTTCGTCCCCTGGCGATCAACTCCATTCTCCTGATGTTAATCACATTAATATAATATAAATTTTCAATTTTTCTGTCATTTTTCTGTACATTGTGAATTTCTATCACGCAACCAAGCGACAACCTTGGATTCAAAAACATTTGAAGTGAAATTTTTAAAAAATATTTCAAATTTCTTCGAATTTTGTCAAAAATTCGCTAATTTTTCATCATTTTATCTGAAATGTGCACGGATATCCGGATATTTTTCTCAAATCGGATAATGTCCGGATATCCAGTGCCCATCACTAGTGCTAATGTTTGCCATTTTTGTGTTGTAATATTTTGTGCAGCTATGCACGCCAATGCCGGCCTGGATTTTGACTTGTTTCAGCTAACCGATCTGTTGTCTGCCTTCAATGAGCTCACGACTGATAAACTCAGCTTTCCCTTTCCGGGTTAGTCCACTTCTGTTTCTACAGTTTCTTTTACTCCAATTTACGGTAATCGATATTTGTGCAATTGTGTTCCACCGCCACAGAAAGACTTAGGGGGGGGGGTTGTCGGGACAACTTTATTTTTGTGTGATTTATTTTACGATGGATTTCTCCAGTCAAGAGCTACATACCTGTGAAATAGTTGAGAATTAGTCTCTTGCAATCTCTGTACAAAATTTGAGTAGTATTGTTGTTTTAGATATCAAGCCTAAGATGGCTGTGGAAGTGATGTTGCCTCGTCTAATGGACTATATTTCGTATGTTGGGTTTTGGTTCATTTTTCATTTGTTAGTTACCAAAGTCGGAAATGGTTAAACTGAAAGGACTGTTCCAATTTTCTATCCCAGACAGACATTTTTGATTTGGGAGAGTTTTTTCAAAACTTTAACTTTTACTTACCATTTTAAAATATTAAAATTGTTGTGTTGTAAATATTATTTATTTGGGAGAGCCCTCATTGTTCTCTTTAGTTTCCAATTATATGACAATTTCGTACCTTTGAACAGACCTATGTGTCTGTCCCCGTAGTATATATAACTAATTATTAATTCATTGTCACTTCAGTTTGGATACAAACTCCTTCTAGCCTGATGCGACTGTACCCTCGGTAGCTCAGCTGGCTGAGCGTCGGAGCGTTAATCCGAAAGTCGTGGGTTCGAGTCCCACCCGAGGCCCGAAATTTTTTCGGGTCTCAGGTGCTGAAGTGACAGTTTCATTTCTTACACTACTGGATTTATACGTATATGCAGGCTGAATATTGTTAACATATATTTATTTTCTTACTCTCGTTTTTTCTTCTTCTCGTTCGATTGACTGTCGATTCTGTGTCGATTCTGTTTTAGACGGCTGCAGAAGCTGCCCTCCCTGGTCCTCCAGAATGCTGTGATCTGTGAATTCTTTCTCTGGCCCCTGGTTCGACCGCCCTGTCCCCATCACTTGATCGGGGGCGGTGGTGGTGGGGATCAAAGTGGTGGAACGACACTGGATAGTTCCTCCTGTTGCTGTTGTTCCTATCGTGGATCTCTCAGTAGTCTCTGTCTACCCGTACGTTCACTCAGCGCTGAAAGCAAAACTTTACTTGCTTTCTTTCACCCACATAGTTTCTATATACACATCAAGACAATGAGGTAAACGCGGGCTGGCAGGCGGATCCACGAAGGATACAAGACATTAATCATAGAGAAATAATGAGAAACGACTGCCTGCAGTCACTAAAGCAGAGCCTTCGTCCGAACCAGGAGAGAGCCAATGGTGCCCCTGAAAAGTTCGTTCAGAAGGACAGATTTTTAATAAAATCTTCCCGGCTTCGCCATCTCATATTTTATTGTTAAGCTTATATTCATAAATTTTACACTTTTTGACCATGACCACTAAAGGTGTTCGATAACAAAACTTCCAAAGTGTATGCTAAAAAAATTGCGCTATTTTTTGCACATTTTTAGAATTTTTAAAATTTTCCCGCCCCCCCCCCCATAATTCCTTGCTCCCTGGACTTTTAGAGAAGTCCCCCCTCCCCCCAGAAAAAAATCCCTAGAATAAGCCCAGCTCAGTTGCGTGCTTTGGAAGTTATCATAGTAAACGGAGAAAGCAACGGCAACCCATTCTTGCTATATCTCTCATCTTATTATTTACTCACATGCAGCTTAGTTTCACACCGACACATTCTTCACGACATTGTATTCTGTCGTTCTTTCAGGATGACTTATCCTGTCAGGAGGATGTGTCCGGTTGTCCCCTGACGGATTCCCTGTCCTATCCAGGCCGAGAGGCACCTCTTAGTCCTGGCCCCTCTCGTCGTCCCAGCGAAGCCAGTGATAGGGGGAGTTGTTGTCAGGAGCCCCCGGGCACCGCAACAACCATTTCTTCTAAGC
Organism: Trissonchulus latispiculum; assembly: GCA_030248195.1. Taxonomy (NCBI): domain Eukaryota; kingdom Metazoa; phylum Nematoda; class Enoplea; order Enoplida; family Ironidae; genus Trissonchulus; species Trissonchulus latispiculum. Next base: position 12,535 of record JASAND010028138.1, on the reverse strand, counting down.
GGGCGCCGAGTCCTATGGATAGGAGGAAGCCTTCTGACTACTCTGATTTGGAGGATTTTGATGGGACGGATCCTCACCATCTCGGTCTGAAGATGCTCTTCAGTTCTCCTCCTCCTCCTCCTGCTCCCACGTATGATGGCTCCCGGGAGTCTGTAACGATATTCCCATCTGAGCCTGCGCTGCTGGCCGAAGTCGGCTCCAACCAATCGGAAGATATTGCGGTGGCAGCTGATGATGCTGAAATTGTTGGTGCTGCCATTGAGCACAGTGATAGAGCACAGGATTTTGGTAAATGCTGGTGGGGGGTCTTATATCTGACAAAAGATTATTTTATCTGTGATTAAGTTTTTTAAACTCATGTTTTTTCTTTTTTGAGTACTACAAAAACTAGGAGGACAGAGTGAGTGGTAAAACTCTGAGGAGTTGGTCAGATTTCTGAGTTGCTAAGTTACGCGTCCCGTTACATTCTTTACGTTTGAATCCACTTAATTTTATCATCATCATCATCATCATTAGGGCCAGGCGGAGCGGATCCATACAGCTGAGCAGTTAGTCTAACCGCCCAGTACCCTTCAGGAAACCCATAACACCCGAAGGGGCCTCCCAAAGGACAGCCAAGCCAAGGGAACAGTCAAAATGTCTCCTCCGCGCAGCCTCCTTAGCTGGGCAGGAGAGGATCAGGTGCACTTAATTTTATCATCTAAGCTACCTATGTCTTATCGATGATTCAAAACGGGAAAGTAACAAGATTCAGCTTTTACTTATTTCTTACAATCCTTTTGTGTGTGAAATGTTGGAAACACAGGCCCTTGTACTTGTTCGTGTACTGTATGTTCCCTTCCCTCTTTTTTTTCTGAATTTTGTAGTGCTGTCTTTTGTTTTCTAGATTCGAACAGCACTGAAATTGGGGCCGCACCATTATTTCCGGTTCAGGAAACCAGTGACGGCGGTTTGATACTCAAAAATAATGCACATCACCCTTTTGGACTGGAACATGACATACGGTATTTTTTCATTCCGTATTGAAATTTTATCAATTTTACCATTTTTTATTTTATTTTGTGCCTAACTTTTAAAATTTTACAATAATCTGAGAGTGTGTAGAAGGTGTGCAGGTATACGGCTGGGGCAGAGTAGGAAATTTGGACAACTAGGATATTATGTATCTAGCTACAAACGCTCTAAGATCCCTTCTTGGAATGTTGGATCTAGGTGCATACTTTAATCAAAACGGTATTCAAGATTTTGGATTCAAGATTTCAACTCCCCGCAAGTTTGGCTCCGCCGTGACCTTTCGTCTGGCTGAATGTTAGCCAAAATTGGCCAATTTTTTCTTGCTTCTCGGGAGATTTTTACCGGAGCCTGTCTGTCTGTCATTAACCTCAATCTAGGCGGCGTTTTTTTTCAGACCATTTAGCGTTCTCCGGTTAGCTAAAAAAATATATATACGTATATATATATATATATATAGGTGAAAAAGTAGCGGTAAAACGTGAGTTCATTACAAGTGTTGGATTTTGATATTTTAGGACATCCTTGTCTAGTCTTAACGGGATCAATGTGATGTATCCGGCCGGTCTTGTGTCCCAGTTCCAGCCCAGTTCTGTGCTGGAGATGGAGGCCTCCTCAGAAGACTGCTTTCAGAGTAAGCCACATTTTTTTGTCGGCACATCTATCTATATTTTATTTCTTTGACGACAGGAGCACAGTGCGTCTAAGCTTGTTGTGCTGTTGTGTTCTGGTACGATTGACCTTGGCTTGGGGGCAGAAAAGATTTTTTGAAACTGACCAAAAATATACGTAGCTTGTTGTAATGTAAAATAGGCGTAAAAGGTTCCGAACATGGGTATTTCTTAGGGAGTTGTTCCGGGGGGGGGGGAGGAAAACATTTTCGGGGGGGGGGGGAGATTTTTGCAAAGGGGGTGTTTTTTGGCGTATTTTGCACGTTGCAACGCCAAAAGGTCTCAAAAATGCAAGGAGTTAAGCCAAACATAGCTATTTTTACGAAAAATATTTGGCTATTTTTGGCAAAAATTTGGGCTCCCAAAAAGTCCCGGGGGAGGAAGTAAAAATCATGGAAGTGGGCGATTTCGGGGGGGGGAGGCATTTTCGGGAGAGGAAGGTGGATTTCGGGGGCTCTCCCCTCCTGTAAAAATACCCTGACCGAATATTTCCCATAGTTCTTGTTTAGATGGAAGGACTATTCCAGTGATTCACCGGGTCGAGGCTGAGATTACCTTTGGCCCTTGTAGCGGGAACTAAAACTTATATAAGGCTCCAAATCAAAAATTTCAACAAATTACTAGTATTGTTTTCATTCACATCTGTTGTGGGAAAGCGAGCGATTTGTAACAATGTATATACTACGTATATAACCCGATTTTTATTCAGAGCACTGGTGCCGTCCCTTCTGTCTTAATTATTCTGCATAATCTGTTTTCTTGTTCTTCCGGTACGTGGTTTTGACCATATTGTATGTAGCTTTGAATTTTTATAATATACCACTGACTTGTTTTTGATGTGTGTTTAGCTGATGAGATTGTGGCTGATCAGGAACTGGAGCAAGTGCAAGGACAGATCAGCACAGGGGAGGAGGAGGCGGCTCTGGGAGCTGACAACGCGGACCTGTCTGCCGTCTCGGCCGCTCCCTTCTATCCCCCGGGGCTGAGCTTTGGTCAGCCGGCGGGCCTGCCCCCTTTTTCTGGTGGTCACGTGATGAGGACCGGGGCCACTCCGGGGGGCTGCTATTGGTTGTTGCCTCAGGTCACCACTGGCGGCCTTGACAGCAGCACTGGCGGCTTACTGAATCCACTCTCCTCAGAGATTCCTACGACGACAGTATCTTGGATAACCACCACGACAACAACATCGACTGCTAGTCTTACCCATTCCCTTATCGCTGTAGGGGGCGATGGAGAGACTGGGGCCGCAGACCCACCGACCTCTCGCCATGGCTCCTTTTCCACGGGGTCGCCTGGAGTCAATCCTGCTCCTGGGATCGGTGCTTGTGGTGGTGGTGGTGGTGGTCGTGTTTCCCTGAGTCTACCGCCCAGTAAGTCGGGTTCTCCGGTTCCGGCCGGTGGTTCTCAAGAGCCTGTTATCCCTCCGGCGACTGCCTATTCCATCTGTCCTGGTGGTCGACCCCCAGTCCCAGTCCCAGTCAATCCTCCCGCCCCCGCTAATGCTCCTCTGTACTGGATTGGACCCCCTCCCCCTCCCACCATGGCTGTGAATTCTGGATATCGATACTATGTCCCACCCGGTTATCCCATACCAACCTTTCCTCAGGACTCGGGATTTCCGGCTGTCAACAACAACAACAACAACAACAACTCTTCCTTAACCGATTCTCAGCTGTGTCATACTAGAAGTAGCAGCGGGATTGTACCCATCAGTAGCACCAAACCCACGACGACCTATGTCACAACCACCTATGCGGTTACCGGCGGAGCCGCGGCTATACCCCCTCCGCCCGGCTTGCCCATTGCTCCCACTGCGGCTGTCGTCCTGCCTAATTGTGGCTGCGGCGGCACTTGCTCCGGCTGTCTTGCCTGGCGTAGTCTCTGCCTAGAGCGATGGTCGTTTACTACTCCAACTGCAACTCAGAGTGCTCCAGTCCCGTGTCCCACCTCAATACCGATCGGGGCGGCCTCCGCTATCCAACCCCTTCTGGTGACAGCCTCTGATCCAGCCACTGCTCATCCGGGGGGCTCCAAACCCCCTCGAATGAAGGTACCTTCCCTTCCGCCGCCACCTAGTCTAGACTCCTCAGGTCCCATGCTGGCTACTCCTCCTCCTCCTCCAGCCGCTCTGCCAGCATCTGGGATCCCCAGACCTCCGCTCGGGTCCAACCAGATGGGATCCTCTTTTGGGACCGCTTCTGTTGGGACCAATGGGATGTTTCATCGACCGCCTGTTCCTCCTGGTGGTGGAGGTGGTGGTGGTAACAACGGAGGCTCCTTCCATTCTCACTCTCAGTCTTCCAATCCAATAGTTCCGGGTAAGACGTTTCCAATATCTCTGTTCAGGTCGAAGGGCTGGGTAGGTAGTTAGGCTTGTATATCTGGCTTTTTCCTAGGAAAAAATTTCTGGGGGGAAGTCTGGGGGCGGGTCCCCCCCCAGGTATGGGGGGGGGGAGAAAAATTGTTCAAAAAATGCCTAATAATTGCTATTTTTTGCTGCTGAGCTAAAAAATTAACTATTTTTAACTCAAATTTAAGCTTAAAATAGCTAAAAAATGCTTAAAATGGGTAAAAATCCGGCGAAGTCGGAAAAATTTTTCAAAATTTACCCTCAAAACCCTATTTTTCCGGGCATTTTAGAGTTATGGGGGGGAGGCCCGAATCCTGGGGGGGGCGACCCAAGTCTGGGGGGGGACGAATTTCTGGCCCCCCCCCCTGTAGGAAAAAGCCGTCACTTATTGGCCTACATAAGTTCTTGAATTGGTACCTGTCGTTCTAACCTTTTCTCTTCGATTTATCTGTATTTGTGGGCTGGGGGGGGGTTCAGTTTCAGTGGTTTCACCTGTTTAATCTCTCTACCAACGGGCTTGGAATTTCGATGGAGGGGGTCGAATATTGGTATAAGTTTTCTGGTCGTCTGATATTTCCATTTGGATTAGCGCAAGCGAGTTTGTTTCTTGGAAAAAATTTGTGACCTGAACGGATTTCCGAGTTTCCATCTCTACTGTCCGAAATTATTGCTGGCTATGATTCTAGTTTTACTGGGTTTTCTCTAGTGGGGCTGGGGTGGGGGCACCCACTTTTTGGGTTCTCACCACCCCCCACTTTTTGGGTTTCTTCCCCCCACTCACTATAAGGGGTCCAGAAAATACCAAATTTTAAGGAGTTTTGGTCAAAATTTTCAAAATTTTGTCGGAGCAGTATACGTAGAAAAACGCAATTTTTACGGTATTTTTGGCATTTTTAGCCCATTGTATCCCCCCACTTTTGGTCTTCCCCCCCCCTAAAGTGGGGGGGGGGCTTCCCCCCACTTCCCCCCACCCACTTTTTTGGCCTAGAGAAAACCCAGGTTTCAGGTACATGACTTTCTTCTTTCTCATTTAGAACAGACTCATTTCGAAACATTTCTTTTAGGGTTTATCAGGTACTCACTCAATAGATGGGATGGATGGAAGAGCCCAAATATCTCTGATATTTTTACTCTTTATTTTATTTTGTTTTTTCAGGTAACAATTTTATCCTGTGCCGCAACCCCAACCCCATTTTACTCTTTATTTTGTTTTGTTTTTTCAGGTAACAATTTTATCCTGTGCCACAACCCCAACAGTAGTGGCATGAGCACCAGTAATTCGGGACTGGATTCGACGGCCTGGTCTGGTCCGAGTGCTGCACCTGTCCAGGGGCCGAGTCTGCGGGGGCAGCCCGGTCTCTTGACTCGGCCGCCCAGGCAGCACCCCGTACAGCACCAGCTGCTGCAGGGCCAGTCCACTCCTACTTCAGATATCCAGCACCGCTACCCGGGCCCGGGAATCAATTATCTGGGCGGACCGGGTGGGCCCTCCTCCTCCTCAGGAACGCCGGGCGGTTTTGAGCTGATGATTGGTCCCGGTGGCTTTCTACCCCATACTCCCGCCATGGGAGTCGCTCCTAGCGGGGGAGTCCAGTTTCTGACAACTGAAGGCCCAGGCCTGGGACCTTGGCCCGCCCCTGCCCTTCTCAGCGGAGAGACCTCAACAGCTGCTGGGCCGCCAGGCATCGGAACCGCAGGCGGTGTTCAGCCGGTACCGTTGTCACAGCAAGCCTTGCCACCGGCGGGGGGTCCCAAAGACCCGACTCTGAGCGGAGGCTTGAACCATCTACTGAGGACGAGCTGTTGCAACTGCGGTCGGCCCGGTCACACCATGGAGACCTGTGATCGACTAACACTGGAGGATATTGGAAGACCAAGTGGGTCACGTTTTATGTTGTATATCTTTCTTAAGTAAATTTGGTGACATCATGTATAGGCTAGGCTGCCTGTGCGGTTTCTTGCCCTCTGAGAGGGAACTGGAGCTATAAAGGGAAGAAGACCAAAAACACTGTTGTCTGTATAGGAGGGCGTACACTGGAATAGCTGAAGTTTGACGTTTTAATGCGTGATTGTCAATTACTACTTATGATCGCTTAGAATTACTCTGTTTTATAATCTTTTTTCGTGGCTATTGTCGCACCCAAATTAACATACTGTTTATCTTGCCTCGTTCCCTACTGATTTTTGTCATTATTTTTTTGATTTTAGACATCCTGAATTTTGCTCAAGATTCCTTGTCAACCGGTCCTGGGAGCGGGACAACCCCTCTTTCTGCCTCCGCTGCTCCGACTCCTATTGAGCCACCCTCACTTGGCGCTGAGGATCCACCCAATCTCCCTTCCAATGGCGCCACTCCAGGTGATTGCTTCATGAGGACTTCTACTGCTGATCATCTGCTAGTCAATGGTGGACCTCCTGCTCCCCCACCCGGTCTGCTGACCTCACTGACCCCCGGCCCCGCCCCAGGTCATGTGACCGCCTCCGCGTTTGTCCCCCATCCTTCCCATGCTCCCGCTAACCTCCCACCTCCGCCCCCCGTGAATTTTGCGGCCACATGATGGCTAAGAGGCTGTGTAGTGTGAAACCCCGGGGGTTGATTGATACTGAAAATCTTCTGGCCCCCTCCCGAGCTGATTTGTATCGCATTGGCACCTTATGTAGTTCAACACCTTGTGTTGGAATTGTGGCTTAAGTACTAACTCCACCATGGTATTAACCAATTGGTGTTGTGGTTAACGAACGTCATTTGTGTAGTAGTCTCTGGACAATGTAAACAAAGATTAAAGAGGAGTCGTGTACCGTAGCGGCAGAGTATTCATCTTGGCTTCGACTCTAGATTATTACTTAGAACGCATTTGTTTAATATTTTTTAAATGTTTGGGATACATTTTGATCGTGCAATGATTCGATCGGTGTATATAATTATGTGCAAAGCTTTGGCTAGATATAATTATGTTGTGTAGTGTATAAAATTGGTTTGTATATTTATGTATATTATATATATCATTTTGGGTGTTTTTTTAGAGGAGTGTTTTTGGATTACTATTTATTTTCAACCTTTTCTGTTTGTTATTAATAATATCTTCTGCACAATGTTTTTGTTCATGTAATGCGGTGTATTTTTATTTCCCTGCGTGTAGGCTATCTAAGCTTGGATACTGTAATGCAATTGATTGGGTTAGCAATTTGCTTCTGAATAGTATAAGTTTTTTATTACATTTCTTTCTGTTTTTTTTCATAATGATCCATGAATTTTGAGACACTGAAGGAGACTAGTGTTGACAGTAGCCCTTCTAGGTAAAGGTCATTGTTACTCCCCTAGAGAAATCTCTCACCCTAATGGAGGTTTTGGGATGCCGTGCTCATCCCCAGATACGCAACCGTGGAGCCAGGAGTGCCAACTCGAGTGATGACTACAACCGTGGCCGTGGCCATGGGAGGAGGGGGTCAGATCCTCAAGGCAAATGCCCTACACGGTCTCCTGTTACCTTCCCCACATAAGTGGTACTTATTTACTGGCCAATTAAGATTGGATAGCTGGGTGGGTTGGCTGGAGCTCACGGCAAACCGGTGTGTCCTTTGTCCCTTGCTCCAGGAAATTTTGAGAAAATTTTGTGTCGACAGGGGATTCAAGCCACTAATCATTGGATTCTTTAGTCTTAGGAGTAGAATGCCCTTAACCACTCGGCCAGCTGAACACTAGTGCTTCTGGTGAATTTTTTGCTTGTAAGCTTCTCTGGTTGATTGCAAAAACTGGAAGCTGAATCTCTGAAGCTGAAATCTGTCCACTCAAAATCTTTCCATTTTTCTTGGATTTTTGTTGTAATAACTGTGTCGTAATGACGTGTATTTAATATGGAATTTTCCTATTTATATAATATACGCACGTACCTACGCGTATATATTTAGGTGTGTCTTTATATTGTGGTCAGCTTATTGCTAGTGCATATCAGCTGTTTCCTGTGTCAATATTTTACTCTTTTATATGTTTGTTTTATATAATCAGAAGTCTGTACAAAACGAAAAATACGTGCCGTCATATTTTGTAGTAATCCGTGAAGCAGTGAGATATTCCTTTATTGCTACAGTTCAGCTAGCTTTTGTATATATGCTGATGTGTAAATCTTTTGTTGTATATATGGTGTAATCTCTGATTATCTCTATGGTGAATTACTGAAATATCTGCATGGTTTGAATTGTACCGGCGGAAGTATTTTGCTAGCAAATTTGGTTGCCGCTCCTTCCTGTATAAAATTCTTTTTCACTTTGAATTTAATTTTAATTTGATCATTTTTGAAACTGTCGAGAGTTTCTAGTTAATGATAGTTGTATATTTATCAGTTTATTGATGTATTGATTGTGGTTGTAAATATATATTTATTGTTTTTAGCAAAAATTAAAAAATATTTATATATATATTGGGTATTTTTGTGTCTGCTTTTTTGTCCAATTTGCTCCTGTTCTGTTCTTTATGCTTTTGTTACCATTTTTAGGCTGTCTTTATCCGTCTGAACCAAGTTGGTCCCTGCGGTTTTATTGTTGTAGAGGTTGCATGTACTTTATATCTTTTCCGTTAGTGTATTATTATGATGTTTAGGCTTGCTGTAGAGTGTATTTTCCCTGTATAAATGTCGTCTCTTTCTCACTTGTGACCTTTCCTTTGAATGGAATTATCTTGTTTTTCTTTTATGCTAAATTTTTCTTGAAGTTGACAGTTAAGATGACATTTCCTGGGGATCTTTTTTGATATGCTTTATTAGCGCTGGGAATTATTTTTAACTGGGAGGGTGTTTGGGTCCCCACACTCGGCCCCACCCCAATTTTGGGCTCCCCCACCCCACTCACTATAAGGTGCCCAGAAAATGCCAAATTTTTAAAGATTTCTGGTCAAAGTTTTCAAAAATTTTCCGGCTGCGCCGGAATTTTGTGGTTTAAAATCGTCTATTTTTATACTTAAATTCAATTTTTGAGCACGTTTTAGCATAATTATAGCAGTGTAATTTGTAGAAAACAGGCTATGTTTACTGCAGTTTTGGCGATTTTAGATAGCTTTAGGTCCCTCCACTTTTTGCCCCCCCCCCACTTCCCCACCACCACTTTTTTCGTCTAGAAAAGGCCCAGTAATGTGGACTTGCAATTAAACAGAAACTTAAATACATATGTATAGTAGTGTTGTTGCCCGGCCGGCCAGCTTGTCAACCCAGCCGGCCGGCCGGAACCGGCCGGCCGGCCGGGTGATGCAAACCGGCCGGCTGGCCGGCCGGTCAAAAACGGCCGGCCGGTACCAGTTTTGCCCTATTTTTCGTGTATTTTGCAAAATATTTAGCATTAATTGACGCATACAGTTACTCCTGGTTATGTATAACAGATAAAATCAAGTAGTATCCTTTTTCTGAAGACCGGCCGGCCGGCCAGCCGGCTGCTTCTGACCCGGCCGGCCGGATTGTCGGCATAGTGGGCCGGCCGCCCGGCCAACAACTCTAATGTATAGAGGATGGCTGTTATGAATAGTTTCATATTTTAGGTGTAGATTTTGCCGTGTGATTATGTATGTATGTATTGGGCTGTTTTGATTAAATTTGATTATTTCCTGTTTGTGTATGCATTTTTGATCTATCGGCCACTGTTTGTTCATATTGCCTCATTATCTCGTGCTGTGCTATGCAACAGTGCAACTATGTATGTAATAATTGCTTTCCCGATTAAAGGTGGTTTAGAATTTTACAAGTTGGTTAGGTTACTCTTGTTTTGTCTGTTCTTTTCCGGAATCCGAATGCTGCGGTTTTTGGGGTGGCTGGATTAAGGCAGAGGTTTTCGCAATTTTTAGATGAATTTTCGTGATGACGGAATTCTCAAACTCCTCAGTGTGCTAAAGTAGGCTCGCTGTACGTGGACGTACGTGCAGCAAATAGTATCTCTTTCGGGCGTATAGCTTAGAGGTAGGATGTTCGTCTAGATGACTGACACTTGGCGGGTAGAATTTCGTCCTGGATATCTCTTATTCTAAATTTATTATATTCTTAATTATATAATTCTTGTCCTAAAATAAATTTGTTTTCACATAAATAGCTGTGCTGATACGAATGGTTTACAGGTCTGCACCGGCCTTGTTCAATTCGGATGGTCCACACCAACAGTGAGTGACGGGTCGGCGTTTTACTGCCTATCGGCCTTGAAAACTGTCATGTCGTAGGTTTTTGATTATATTTTGGATACCGACGAAAGGTGATACCGGTCGGAGTTGTGATGTATTTGGTAACCAACACAGCTGACTTTGTTGGGTAGAAGCAATTGATCTTGTTACTTTCAACTGAAGTAAAGTCCCCTTGTGAAGACAGTTCATTTGATCTATGATTATGCAATTTAAATTAATACATAAAACTCTTCAAATCTTAGTCAAACAAAACCCATCATGCGAAAGGTATTGACAAGTTTATGTGGGTTAACCAAAAATCATAGGCAAAAACTAGTTTCTCGAGCTTTCTCTTTTTAAACTTTAACAATTTCCCGCAATCTGGCATTATTTTTACGCCGTTAAATTTGTCTCATCAAGAGCTTTCGAATGATATGCAGCATGGGTTGGGTTTTCACTAAGATTTGAAGAGTTTCCATTTCAGTTGTTATTTAGTGGCTAGCTCTGTCTAAGCAGGCGGCCGCCAGCCAACTGGACCCGGGACAGGCCCACAAAAAACACAAAAAACCGATGGCGACGAACGCTACAGGTCTGTGCTAGATCATATTTGCTTTTAGCAGCACCATAAAAAACTCTACGTCCAAATCCGTAGACATGTGATGCAGGTGCACCACGCAAGGGTTTCCACGATCCCATTGTCTATAATCGATTTATCATGGTCCAATCCAATTTTTTTAAATTGAAGGCAAAACATAAAAAGAGATGGAGATAAAAAGACAAAGTGGGGGCAGTCGTCATTTGACCATTTGGGTTTCGGTGGTGTTACTGTTTGAACAGTCGGATAGATAGCTGCAATTTCCTGAATTTCCGAATCATGCCGGTGTGCGGTTTGTTGGTAGAAACTTGACAAAATGGCAGCCAGGCTTATCTCAGGATGGTTCTCTGCCAACCTACAAGACCTTCCCCCGCATCCAGTCTCCATATTGATAGCGACTAAGGGCCTTTGGCGGCAGCGAGTTAAATCGAGTTAAAAGAGTTAAAATTAACTCAATCCTTTTTGTGCACAGGGTAAAATAGTTAAACAGTTTATTTTAGCTGGCTTGCAGGGTTAAACGAGTTGAGAAATTTTAACTCTACTTTTTTAACTCGCGCGGCTAAAGTCCCTAAGATAAAAACTAGAATGCCTGGAGCCAATTTATAATTCTCTATATATATATTCACATTGGGTCTGTTACTCCAAGGCTAGAAATTAGTAAATAGCTAATTCATATATCGTGGTAAGTTTTGCTGTATGCATTCTTCCCCAGTAATGTTACGTAAAGGCTAATGGTGATAACTTGAGTGCTTGCAAGAATTTTGGCAATATTTTCTTGTTGCTACTAAGCAGAGTGCAATTTTTCTGTCCCCTCTTCTGCTGTCTTGTGAATGAAAGCTGTCATGTCCAGTTAGGCGTAATGAATTACAACTAGTGCTCCAGAAGAAGCATGGAACTGAGTGTAACTTTTTCCATTCCTCAGCCAGACTGCGGAATGAGCCAAAAGTTCACTCTCCTGTAGGAGTGACACTACCAAACACATTATTATATATATACATATATATATATACATATATATAAAATATATATATACATATATATAACTCATCAATAAATCATAGAATATAAGATAATCTATCTTATGAGCAAAAATAATCAGTCATTCATAAGTTTTGTTTAACGGGTGTTTTGAATGTGTATATAATTGCATATACGAGAGCGGAAGTTGGTTTTAGTTCCTGCAAGTCTGCAATAATCTGGAAAAACTTTTGGAGAGTTGCGGTTTCGGCCAGGCTGTCACCAAAAGAATTATTGCCTCATTGAAAGCCGGGGCCTATGGAATGTGTTACGTAAGACTGAAACTATGGTGAGAAGATCTCGATAGGGCTAGAATATGTGCAATTAGATGGACCTTTTATATCTGGCGAAAAAGAGTGTATAGCTATTTGATATCAATTTCTGTAGGCTGATTGTAACAGAGATCCCATAATATTTGCAGCATTAGACAATAAGTTCAGCGTCAAAGTAAAGGCACAAGTTTAATGCTAGTTTTGGGATGCAAGAGGGTTTAGTATTTAGTATGTAATAGTATGTATATGCCGTCATAATTACTATCATGTGTTACCGTCTATGACAATTGGACTACTTATGTTACGTCAACACCTATTCAACAATTTATTAAGTAGAATTTGTATGAACATTCACTCACATATCACATTTAGTTTCTATCGTTTTATAAAACCTAGCCTAAAACAGCTGCACGCAGGCCTATAAAGGCTTTGACAGTTGCCGTATCTAGATTCATAAAACTGATACTTCACAGGATCAGTTCTTTT
>JASAND010028136.1:0-24200 GCA_030248195.1 Trissonchulus latispiculum | reverse complement strand
TTTGGCGAAAGACAAGTATCGGCAGATGGTGTTAGGGCAACACCACCAAACTTCTGATTCAAACGTAGAGTTGTAACGTAGCCATGTCTAAAACAGCATGCTAATAAGACAAAAATATATAAGTCGTTTAAAAGTTAAGCTCAAAACGCTAGAAAACTAGTAGACTAAGATTGTATGGTTCCACAGAACTCGTATACACAAAAACAGAGCATAGTGGGATGTGTATACAACGTCCATTGCGCCTAACAATATTACGTATGCTGCTGGCGGTGGCAAGTTTATTTACACAGAATATACAAGCGATCAGGGGCGCACATAAGGGGGGGGGGGGGGGCCCCCCCGAAACCAGATGTAAAGGAAAAATTTCATTGTCCGCGCGTAGCGCGGACTTAAAATTTCAAAAATTTTCGCGCCTTCGGCGCGAAATTTACCTCACTTTTGCTTAATTTACCCTTATTTCAGCGTTTTTTAAACCTTTCAATAGCAACTTTTTTAACTTTTTCAAAAATTTTCGCGCCTTCGGCGACGCCCCCAGACCCCCCAATTTTTCTGAGGTCCGCCCCCCCCCTTAAAAAAGTTCCTATGTGCGCCACTGCAAGCGATTGGTAAAAGAAATGTGGGATTTTCCACCATGTGGGGCATGTGACTCTTAAAGTTTAGGTAATGCCATTAAAAGGCAGAAAAAGTTTCAGCCAACTGCTTCAAAGTTAATATTAAAACTTAAAAAATAATCCAACAGCAAAGAAAAAAGTTAAATCCTGCGGCGACTACTATACTGAATCTAGCAAAGCGTTAGCGCCTGACATTAGTTGCATGTATACGTACATAATTTAAGTATGTTGTAGTCGAATATATACTTCAATATACTTCAAAAATACATTCAGATTATATAAAGCAATTCACACAAGAACAAAAAGTGCTCCTTCGTCGCATGTAAAATACATATGAGTCGTCGTAGGCAGGTTGTACATAAGCAAAAACTAGCCTGTAAAATACATATGAGTTCCGTAGGGAGGTTGTAAATTAAGGAAAACAAGTTGCAACCGCTTAACATATGAGCCTGTCCTACAACGAGGCTCATATTGGCGTATGTCACAATACGAATAATTTGCACATATATATTTTACTTTTATATAAATACATACTGCATAAAGCTTTTCATTACAAATTATCCTTCATATATATATATACAATGTTGATCAGTCATTATAGTGTGCATATGCTCAATACGGTACGCCATGAGGCGCTCTGACTCACAGCCAAGTGGGAACGCATTCTGCGTGTGTATAATGTGAAAGTGTTTCGAGAATGCATTAGAGGTGTGCCATAGTGTTTCAGGAAACATCAGGTTACATGTACAGTTCAGCTTGAGCAGTCGTAGTTCACTTCAGTCCATTTCTTCTGGGCCACGACGTCTATTCATTTTTCCGTAACGTGGATGAAGCTGAGGTTCTTTAATGAGGCTTTAATGTGGAATGCACTGTGACGCCAATATGAGCCTCGTTGTAGGACAGGCTCATATGTTAAGCGGTTGCAACTTGTTTTCCTTAATTTACAACCTCCCTACGGAACTCATATGTATTTTACAGGCTAGTTTTTGCTTATGTACAACCTGCCTACGACGACTCATATGTATTTTACATGCGACGAAGGAGCACTTTTTGTTCTTGTTTGCTATTATTTTATATATGTATGCTCATGAAGGTATGTATATACGTATATATAGATATCTTTCAGCAGTAGCAAGCAAGCCAACCACAGCATTCTACAGCCACTTTGAGCATGCAGTTCTATGACAAAAGTTGCTCAGCTCGCTTAGGGCTTTCATTTGGTACCAAATTTGACCACTTTTGAAAAATTTCACTTTTGACCCAAAATCGCCTACGTCCCCCCACCCCACCCCACCACAGCACTCTACAGCCACTTTGAGCATGCAGTTCTATGACAAAAGTTGCTCAGCTCGCTCAGGGCTTTCATTTGGTACCAAATTTGACCACTTTTGAAAAATTTTATTTTCGACCGAAAATCGCATAAGTCCCCACCCCACCCCACCACAGCACTCTGCAGCCACATTGAGCATGCAGTTCTATGACAAAAGTTGCTCAGCTCGCTTAGCGCTTTCATTTGATACCAAATTTGACCACTTTTGAAAAATTTTATTTTCGACCACTTGACCCCCCCACCCAACAGACCCTCCAGATGGCAAAGTGGAACCAGCACAGCAAGATGGGTGGGTCAGACGGCAAAACGGATGCCAGTAATGAGCTGGGCGCACCAGAAAACCCCAATAGACAATGTTTTGTCAGGCTATGTACAGTCCTATATGGTGTTCCCGGAAGTCGGTACCGACCGGACCCTCCAGACGGCAAAGTGGAACCAGCACAGAAAGATGGGTGGGTCAGACGGCAAAACGGACACCGGGAATGAGCTGGGCGCACCAGAAAACCCCTATAGAGAAAGTTTTGAGAGGCCAAGTAGAGCCTAGTATGGACCTCCAGGAAACGGTTGCCGACCTGACCCTTCAGACGGTCAAGTGGAACCAGCCCAGCAACTTGGGTTACTCGGGCAGCAAAACTGATAGCGGGAATCGATTCTCCGTCCCAAAAAACCTTTGTATGCAAAATTTGAGCCATCCATGTAGCAAAATAAGCGAAAAAATTAAGTTCAAAGTTCGACCCAAAATTCACCAACTTTGGCCGGCCAGTACCGAAAAATTACGCACGAAGACGGAAAATCATATAGCATTTGAACGACCCCGATATGTGTACTGTTTAACCATATAGTCAGTATTGCCCCATATATAGCCCAATCTGACTTATTAAGGCGCTTTGAAGCATACTTTTTGGCCATTTTAGCGTTTTGGCCGACTTTGGCACCCAGCCAAAAATTTTTTCCGGCCCTGGGAGGCATAAAAACTAGCTTATTTTCTTATTTTTGATTTGTACTACAAGAATATATATGGGTTTCATAGGCAAAAATTTTTCTATCTGTATATAGTTATTCAAGCTACAAAACCCCCTTATGAGACATCAAAAGCGAGAAACCGGAAAAAAAACATCACTCTCGTAAGCGATTTTTGGCATAACTTTTTAACGGAAAGTGGTACGGGGATGAAACTTCAGGAACATACTAAACTCGACACGTACAATTTTTTGCGCACATAATCTGCGCAGGATCTGCGCAGCTTCTGCGCAGCCTTGTTTTACACGGTCATTCGACCATTTTCACTCATATTATAGGGGTCGCTACCGCGACCCCTATGATAAAGCTATATATATATAGATATACCTGGCCAGCTTTCGACCAGAGCACTTGGCAGCATCACACTGATTAAAATCCCACATGGCCAATCGAATTGAAAACCTGTCTGAAGAATCATCATCGGATTCTCTGCTACAACTGGGATAATCTTCTTCTTCTCCACTCATCACAAAATCTGGAATTGCTTTCGGCAATCTGATGAAAATTTCTGCGAAAATTAAATTGACTGTCAAAGTCCTAAATGGAAAACGTTTACTGTCTTGAATAGTGACAATTCCGTACAGGCATGTCTTGAATACCACAAATTCTATATACGTACGTAATTCTACGTAAGTAACAGTTAGCGAAGTTCCTGGCACTGAAACTGAAATTAGATTTCACGTTGTACAGATTCACTTTTGGTTATTGAAATTGAAACTTAAACGGAAACTATTTAGGGAGGAGACCTAAAACTGAAATTGTATATACATTTTAAGTTTCCATTATGGTGGAGTTTTTCGAATTCTAACAAGTTGGCTCCTAAAAGGAGCAATATCTCGACGTCGAGTTATGTTTTTTCAAGACAACGTGCTAGAACAAAATTGAGTAAAGTTTTTGAGACGATGCAGCATGGCATTTGCAGGTTGGGAGTGGCTCTGGAAAGGAAAAATCGGCTAAAAACAACAGTATATAATGCTGGTATTCGAACTTTTTCCCTGTCCGTCGGCTCTTGAAAGTGCATAGCATACCCAGATTTCAAAAATATATATAAACAAACAGAAGAAATAATTAGCTTATGGTGCTACTATGGTTTAGCATATTTTAGGCTTAAACATTAGTTATTGAAAATCGTTCAAATTTATAATAATTCTTCCCCAGTCTGATTTTTGGAATACTCGCCGAGGTTTTTCCAGACTTTGAGGTTGGTCGAAAATTACGCTCTGCCTTAGCATCTCCAACCAATTTAACTAACTCTGCTGCCCCCAAGTTTTCACGGTTTATTTATCCAGAATGCATTACGGTCGGTTTAACATTTCTGGGGGATAGTGCGTTAGTGGTAATATAAAGTTTGAAAAGTTAAACATAAATTAAATTTTTTAATCTAATCTCACTAGATTACTTCCGAACATGTATACATATCATCGTATGTTAAATCGCTATCCGATACATCGCTTATCAATGTTAAAAACACTATACAGAACAGAACAGAGCAAGAAAAATTAGGAAATACAGCCATTTAATCATTACCAAATGATTTAAACAAAAGTTCGGTAATTTCAATGTGTCGCAGCACTCTAAAGTCTAAAATGCAAAATTCATAGAAAATCGTAATTTGGGACTAGCGAAAATTGGGGTCATCAACCTCATTCTATAATGTTATACACAAAGGGCATGGATTGAACTTCGATTCTATTAGACAATGTTCTGAAAGAGATGGCAGTTGAAAATTTCTTTGAGAAATTCAATGAAACAAATCAACGGTAAATCCTTCCCTCCTCCTCGGAAAAATTTTGCTGGTAAATTTTTAGCAGAAAAATTTTCTATGGAGGAATTCACCACTACGACGCAGTGCGGAATAAATTTTCAAAGAATTATTCTTATTTCGATGATTTTTGCTATACATTAGTGTTGTGCACCGGCCTTGTCTAGACCGGCTGGCCGGCGGCCGGCCGGCCGGCCGGCCGGCTGTCCGGCGGCCGCCGGCCGAGAACCGGCCGGCCGGCCGGCCGGTGACAGGACGGCCTGTCAGACTCCGGCGTGCCGGCCGGCCGGTGATAATCCGGCAGGTCAAATGTGAGGCGGCCGACCGGCCAGTGACAATTTCTGCAGCTTATCGCCTTAAATTTGCTAAAATCTGCCTTGAAAACTATCAAAAATCTTAATTTTTATTTGTATTTTGGATAGCCTGCGAAAAGTGGCACCGGCCGGCCGTTGTTGGGCCGGCGGCCGCCGGCCGGCCGGCCGGTTCTGGGCCGGAGGCCACCGGCCGGCCGGCGTCGCGAGCTGGGCCGGCCGGCCCAGGAAAAATTGGGCCGGCGAACAACACTACTATACATCATCACTCGCAGAATCTGTGGAGATACTTTGGTGCAAGTATGAACCGAGCTTTAGCGCTCAGAGCAGTTTTTGCTCTGATAACAACGTGGTTCTCAACTAACTGTACTTTCTATTTTTTCTTGCATAATTACATGTAACTGAATTGCTATCGATGTTCCACAAAAAATTAAACATACTTTATCCGACTTGGAAATTCAATCAAAGAACATTGTTCAAGAAAATTCATATAGATTAGAGACTCTTATAAATGTAAATTCTTGTGAGATAAATCTTGTCTGCCAATTTGGAAAGCAATGCCCTGAAGATCCGATCAACTACGTGGTGGAATGCAGCGGCCAAATTTTGGAAGCTAAGTTTTATATTTTTTGAATACCGAATAAATTTGGGTAAATTTAGGGTAACGTCTAAGACTTAGCACAAATTGCATTAAAATTTTGCTACCAAGCTTTACTACGATAGATTACTAAATTAAGCTAAAAGTAAGCAATTGCAATCCTGTTTATCTTCGTCAACACTTTCGATGCTTTCGGTTTGAAGTTTTTGATTGCATTTTCTTGTAATGTAGCGATTATTTTGTTTTGCTGCTCTCAGTATCTTACGTTTCAGTTAATATTGCTTCGTATTACATCGCAAAATGGGAAGAATATGGTATATTCTCCTGTGCCAACTGATAACTAACACCTTCCAAACGTCTGCACAAGTGGGTCAGTGGCCACGTGATGGGTGGGCGATTTATGGATATTGCACAATGGGGAGTCTGCAATCAGCAGACTCCTGTGCCAACACATCAATAACAACAACTTTACAACAACGTCCCTGCAACCCACTAAGCTAAGTATTATATTTAAATTTGTAAATGCTAAATGCTTTTGATTTTAAATTTTGAATTGACGAAGATAGTGGTAGATATGGGGGGTGGAAAAGGTCCCCCTGTGTTTATTGCTACTTTTAGTCAAATCATATTGCTCAAATCATTATCCAAGACATTTAGTAATTCCTGGCTCAGTAGACGCTTTCATATTACGGAGTTTCTACTGCATTCATAGCCAGCATAAATTCTAAAAACCACACAGCTGGTCAGTAGATGCTGTTACGGTCTCTGCTGCAAGAGCCAGCTCACAAAACCACAAAGAAGGCAACTACAGTTGAGTATCTTGCAAAATTAAAATCTTGTGCAAAACTTGTCTGTTGCCAGCCGGCAACAGTTGAGAATTTCGTATATGTGGTGCAGCTGTACTACATTTTCTCTCTATCCTCCCTGGCAATAATTACTAATTGTGTTGTCCGAGATTTGCAAGGAGTTGGTCATCCCTTGGAGGGAAACCCCTGAGGGACAGAGCCAACGGGTGAACACGATGCGGTGAAAGTAGCGTGGTCACTTCTGCCCCGGCAGTACCCTTGATGACGCCTTGGATAATTGCATGCAGCAATTATTCAGTGCCAGGTCTAAGCCCCATACCCACTCAGTTAGCATTTAGCAAAATTGGGCCTGGCACTACCCCTCCAAGCGAAAGCGACTGGGGTGTGGCACTAAGTGAAAAAAAGCAATGCCCTCAGAGATACATTAAAGGTGCATTCATAGTCCCAGACGGGCGTCGACGCGCATGCGAAAGCGTCTGCATGCGTAGTATGAATATGCTACGATTATTTTTAAACAGTTAAAACGACCTGCTACAATCTCAGGCATCGACGCGCGTCTCTGCGTTCGCGACTATGAATGCACCTTTACAGTTGTTACAAATGCAAAAGCATTAAGGTGCCTTCATAGTCGCAGACTCAGGTGTACGCGCGTCGACGCGCGCTTACAAACGTCAATATCATTTTGCGCGCATCAACGCGCGTCGATGCGTGTAAACTGGCATGCTGCCAATGGGCGCGTCGACGTACGTCTACGCGCGTCGACGCTTCCAGTGGTAGCATAGCACCAGGGCGTGATGTCCCGTTTGAAGGCGTCGACGCCTGCAAATGTAACACGGTAGTGTAGCGCGTTAACGCGCTTCGACGCACGTCGACGTGCGTCTACGCGCGTCTAGAGGCGACTGGGACTATGAAATCACCATTATTGTTTAACGTTTAGTATCCGTATTCTCAGATGCGTATGCAAAATAGATCAAAATGACAAGAATAAAAATGCTCCGATGGAGCATGAAAAATGCAATATGGGTGACACTGGGTTGTAAATAGACAGAGGACTAGGTTTTAAAATGTTAATATGGGAGGGGTAGGTTGTAAATGCCAGGAGGACTAGGTTAAAAGCGCACTAATATGGACCAGCTTCGCTGAACAACCCATATTCGCGAAAACTGTCCAGAGTTTCTATTGGCTGCTGCTTGCGGTTGATATTGGCAGTTCTTCGAAAAATTGTACGATTTGTCAACACGGCCTGCAAGTATATTTGGTCGTGCTCCTTTATTATACAACTTAATAATACACGTACATAATGCCTACTGCTTTTCGCATCAACTTAATACAAGATTCTGCACTGACGCTGCAGAAAAAACACCTTGAACACCTTTCTACCCCAGAACTGCATTATTTGGAATAAGCTTTAATATTTCAAAATCGTCCCGCTTGCTTTGAAAGTTGAAGAATGCAGATCTTACTCGTATGTCATGTGGAGTGGAGCATGAGTGACCGCGAATATGGGTTGTTCAGCGAAGCTGGTCCATATTAGTGCGCTTTTAACCTAGTCCTCCTGGCATTTACAACCTACCCCTCCCATATTAACATTTTAAAACCTAGTCCTCTGTCTATTTACAACCCAGTGTCACCCATATTGCATTTTTCATGCTCCATCGGAGCATTTTTATTCTTGTCCTATTTCATTTTTAAGGTTCTCAGTAAAACTTAAGCAAAAATGTTAAAGCTTTATGAAAGAAACTTTAAAAAATTCCCTCAATAATTACGTAATATATAGTCAACCAAGTCATAGAACAAAGAAGCTTGAAAAGTACCAATTTCTCCATTTTTGTTGATTTTGGCAGAAAACCCTCGTCCACTACAAATAAGAATATTTTATAAAGTTGCAGAAGATTATCTGTACTTTGTTAACAGTGTAGAAGTGTAAAAATTCCGCCAATCATTAATCGTCAAACGAAAGTACAGAACAAAGAAGCTTGAAAAGTTCCAATTTCTTCCTTTTTCTCTATTTTGACAGAAATCCGCAGCGCAACCAAATGCAAACTTTACTGTCAGTGAAGGAAACTCATAAAACACGATTTGCAGTGCTCTTCCGTACTTGTATACAAAATTTCGGACGATTGCAACTCATCTGTAGCTAGTTATAGGCGGTGCTGTACTTCAGCAGCACTCTACTGCAGCGCAACCAGATGCAAACTTTACTGCCAGTGAGGGAAACTCATACGGCAAGATTTGCAATGCTCTGGCGGACTTGTGTGCAAAATTTCGGACGATTGCAACTTACCTGTACTAGTTATAGGCCGTGCTGTACTTCAGCAGCACTCTACTGCAGCGCAACCAGATGCAAACGTTACTGTCGGTGAAGGAAACTCATACGGCACGATTTGCAATGCTCTGCCGGACGTGTGTGCAAAATTTTGGACGATTGCAACTCATCTGTAGCTAGTTATAGGCGGTGCTGTACTTCAGCAGCACTCTACTGCAGCGCAACCAGATGCAAACTTTACTGCCAGTGAGGGAAACTCATACGGCAAGATTTGCAATGCTGTGCCGCACTTGTGTGCAAAATTTCGGATAATTGCAACTTACCTGTGGCTAGTTATAGGCCGTGCTGTACTTCAGCAGCACTCTACTGCAGCGCTACCAGATGCAAACTTTATTGCCAGTGAGGGAAACTCATACGGCAAGATTTGCAATGCTCTGCCGCACTTGTGTGCAAAATTTCGGACGATTGCAACTCGTCTGTAGTTAGTTATAGGCCGTGCTGTGCTTCCGCAGCACTCCACTGCAGCGCAACCACATAGCAACATCGTAATAAGTATACGAAATGCATCTATAATAGTTTGTCATGTCCTAAACTATCTGCATGCCGAATTTCAAATACCAGTGACGAATGAATAACTTGTTATCGACGTGCTGTGTTTGGGGCAGCACATACAGCACGGTGGAAGCTACAGAGTGCACTAACTAACATAGCTACAGTTCCCCCTTACTACAGACATAATTTTCACCAAGTTTCATGTGTTTAGCCGTTTACAGTAAGTCTACAGACAGCGTACTACGGTTGCTGCATAATAGTACAGCACGATAGCAGCACCGCACAGCGCTACGACTATGCTCATCGTTTTCAGCGACCCCGATAACCCTTATATGCGCCCCACTAGATGGCCCAAAACAGCATATTTAGGCCTATTTTTGACAATTTCCTGTAGAGTTGGGACTTAGAAATTTTTCGAAAATGGCCATTTGGACCGGATAACTTTGGACCGGCCGCCAGAACGATCCTGGCCAGATATCAAAAATCGCCCTCGTTAGGACATATAAACCCTTCCGTAGATCCTTATGCAACAAACCACGTCTCTCTAGCGTCTTCCCTGAGTCCTGTAGCTTTGACAAAAAATTGGCCATTTTTGGCCATTTTAGCGCCAAGTCCACTTTTGGCCGGCCGTACAGGTGGCCGGCCGGGCCGGGCAGCGAAAAAATGTCAAAAAGGTTCACTTTCGGGGTATATACGTTCAGAAAAACCAAACTTCACCTGCTGAAAATGCCCAGATCGTTCTAACACTGCGACAGAAAATTGCATTTTTCCAAGCGTGACTTACACGGAAAAAAAACAAACGGACCTAACTTGCCCGGAAGCGAAAATTTTCAAAGTTGGAAATTTTGACCAAAACTTTTTTGCGACTTGTAGTACTCGTCGTGTAGATTCCAACGATACCAAAATTGTCCAGTTTCGTTGAGTATTTAGCTGGCACGGAGCTCGAACGGGTCTCCAAGGGCCGCACTGAGCCTTTTACACCCATATTATAGGGGAGCGCTCTCGCGCTCCCCTATAATAACACGTCTTGGCCGGCCGTTTTCAAACGCCACTATGGATTTGTCTGCCTAAATCACCAGAGAACTTTTACCTAAACACATTTGAGCTTAACAACTAGCATTCCAAAAAGAAAACGCAGAATATTTACTTCACGGTACAAATAAAATTACATAGGTGAAACAGTATACTTTCTCTAGACAGAATTAAATACAAGCAAATAGTAATGCAACAAAGAAACACGAAAACAAAATTTCACCGACGCATAATCAAGGTATTTACATTAAACTTGGCAACCTTCGGCACATTTCTAATAGTAAGCGATATCCTGCATTCTCTTTTAAGCTGCTGACCGATCTTAAGCCCGGGATCGCATTTATCTAAATTGAACACATCCGATGATACCGTATCAACACTCCGTTGAGAAATTCCATGTAAAAAGTCAGTGTAACAGTCTTCTCTCAAAACAACCAAACTGCGAGGCTCCAAAAGCAGGGAACCTGCATAACGACTTTCCAAGCTAAGGCTGGAAGAAATATCCATATGTTCTGTTACAGTATTTTCCACATTTGTAATCCGTTGAGGCTGCTAAAAAGGTTCAAAAGAAGAGTCGATACTCTACAAAATGTATAAAACAAACTACTGTTTACTGTACAAAACAGTTACCACATAAGTAGACAGAAATTAATTTTAATCTAACTGCTTCGAAAAAATTTTTTACTATTTCCAGTCTACTACTTTTAATAAAATTTAATAAAAAATTAACTATAACCCTGGCTGTTTATTATGGTTGAGGATGGGGATTTCCTCACCCCATTCCAGTAGCCCTCTCCCAAAAAAGAAATTCATAACGGCTGAATCCCTACACTAGCCCATAGCCTAAATTTACCCACGTTTATCGGAATAAAAATTTGCAAAAATGTTTCCAAAGAAAATGGCTCCATTTAGGATGAGCCCCTCAAGACGCCGCCCCATAAAATTGGCTTTTAATAAACGAATAACCGTTGAGTAAACAATGAAACAAACGAGTAACTGAACACAATTTGATTCCAGCGAGTAAAATCGTATGTAAAATCTACATATAACTCAAAAAGCGAGGCAGTCTTTAAATGACAATCGATTTTAACGTATATATTTGGAGAAATAAAACTTTCACTTAAGGAGAAGCAAGCAAGGACTGCTTTTATTCAACTACGCTTCCAGAAATCTATGTTCCGAAATAATCTTTGCATTCTCTTTCGGGAAATCAAAACGGTGGTACTATGTTTCATGTACGGATATCCGCCTATTTTCGCTAAAGATGTCCTTTTATTTGTAAACCTTTTTATTTTCATAGTTACAATTGCAATTTTTTGTCAATTTTTCCAGAACTTTGAGTTTGATTAAGAAGTCAAGCCACAACCTAGGTTTCAAAACATTTTTTGCAGACGTTTTGCGAAACATTTTAAAGTTCTGCTTTCTGTTTCTGTGTGGAAAGTCGGACGTTTTTCTGAAACAGGATGATGTTAACTGGATATCTAGTGTTCATCATTAATTTGCGTAACTATTAATACGTAATTATTTATTAACTCGATTAGAGCTATTAAACTACACTCTTTATTAAATTTATTCTAATGGGTTAATTGTCAAGGACGTTTTCTTTATTCTTAACAAATAGAAGCAAGACTACCTAACGTTAAGTGCGACAGATGGCAAGCTGTCTGTTATCAGCTCGCAAGACATGCTCTCTATGCCGTGTTGACGGCCTACCCTCCAGTCAGGCCCTAGTGATCTCCCGTAAAACAGTACCAAGTACGCATTTATATAATTAGGTCAAAAACGCAATGCTTGCGTGCGTCTAATTGTCTAATTTGTACCTGCTTCGCGCTTTAGAACGCTAGGGCAGGGGACTTCGGTTGAAGTAAAAGTACGCAATTGCGGTGAGGGGAAGATAGTGGGCCGTTAGAATGCAGAGAATGGTTGTCTCCTATAACACTGTAATCATTGTTAACTTTTGGCAGAAGTAAATGTAAAAGCGTTCATAAAACGTTCACTCACACAGGAAGTTATAGTAACAGAAAGACTCCATGTAGTTCTTAGAACACCCTTGATGACATTGATTTAATTATAGAATTAATGCACCTGCTGTGACTGTTTGTCTTCATCTTCAAGTTTAGTGTAGAAGTCAAGAAAAGTGTGACTGCCCAAAGATATGGTTGATATCACAGGATAAAACACTGGACCATCTTCATGTGGCTACAACAGTATTGATAAAAGAGTAATTCGCATGATTATGAAAACATAAAATAAGGGCATATCCAAAGAGAACAAAACCAGTCGCTGATCTAATTTCAAGATTAAAGTTAACCATAGGTATATACCTGTGAAAACTACGTAGTACGATTGATGAAAATATGGCTAAACGACATAGCTAAGATACAAGGCGCTAAATTGAATTAGAAATAACAAAACTTAAAATTAAATAAGCTAAAAAGTTTACCTTCTGAAAAGAGGGTAGGACCCTTTTCCTACCCTGACGTGTATGCAAGGCTGAACGCAGGGGATCTCCCCCTTTTGAGGTAACGACAGGAAAAAAGTTTGCCAATTTTACAGCAAAACCAGCTGTGCTTCAAGTTTTCGCGCCGCCGGCGCGATAATTTAGTGTTTGAAACAATTATACATTCTATGTACGATTTATCGGCAAAATGATGAAATTCTCCAACTTGTGAAAACTCCACCCCGACCCCCGATGTATAGCAAGGTTAACAAAAAAAAATCAAAATTTGGTTTTTTGGCTGGAACTTTCGTAAAACTAAACCAAATCGATTACTTTGAGGACCCATGGATAGGCCTTGGGCTAAGCTTTAAACCACCCCAGTTTCGCTGCTCTACAACCTACCAGTAAGTTGCAGTAGGCGAAAGTGTGTGATTTTTTTTGTTAACGGTTTCACAAAAAAAATCACTCGTTAACAAAAAAAAATCAGTGGCGGATCGGATCCCAGAGAGCAGCTAGCAATGTTTTCTCATCAGTTTTGGATAGAGCGCATTAAATAACGTATGTAGAACCCAAAACCACCAACATAGTGTTCCAACTCGGCCAACTGACCCCTCCGAAGTGTAAGTGGTCACTGATGGCCCCCGGCAGGGTCTAGTATGAAGTCTTGTGGCTATAAACTGCCGTTTTAAAGGCTAAAATGTTGTTTTTTCGTGTTTATGAGTGATTATAACTTATTTCCAGCCGTTTTGGCCGAGAAACTTAGGACTTCATATGTTGGTGGTATATGACCCACGGTCACGTGACCCCTGCCGGACCCTTCCGGACCCTCCAGGTACCAACTGGGAAGTCAGAAGTGCCTACAAACGTGTCCTAGGGGGTTTTCTAGTGCGCAGAATTCAAATCTGGCATTAGTTTTTGGGTAACTGTAGTCTAATACTGACTTCTGGAATCACGTTTACCGTCGGACGGTTCAGGCCAGGCTGGTTATCAGGTTGGACTCCCAGAAGTGTCAGACAACCTCAAAAACAACGGCTATAAGGGTTTTCGAGGTCGCTGAGCTCGAATTTGGCGTTAGTTTTGCTCTAGCTGCTGTTCTGAGGTCAGTAACAAAATATGAAAGTGATTTTTTATTTGTTAAAATTTTAACAAAAAAAAAATCACCCACCCCAGGACGGCTCAGAGGTCCGACCGGGAACTTCTATATATGTATCGATAGCGCACAGTCAGGACATGTCATATGTACAGTATGGGTTGTCTAGGGTTTTCCCTTAGTAAATAGCAGCCGAAATTCGAACTTCGGCCATGAACGTTTTTGAGGCCACTTTTGGGTACCTTCACTTAAAGGTCTGCCATGAACGCATGGAGAGGTCCTAGGGGCTCAAACTCACAGGCTGTAATGTCGAGATGTGTGGCTATCACCATGCAAAAAAATTGGGTCTCTGCGACTTTCCTGTGAGTCAGGGTGGGGTGATTTTTTTGTTAAAATTTCGGGTGATTTTTTTTGTTAACCTTGCTATATTTAACCTTGGACCCCCCTTTTCAAAATCGTGGGTGCGGGCCTGCGTGTGTGCAAATATTGCGTTTGCGACGAGGAAATTACTAATACGAAATATTCCTTCGTCGCATATAAAATGAGTTCTCCGAAGGCAGGCTGTACAATAGCAGAAGACAAGATTTAGTCTATACAATACAGGAGTGGAAGTAGTGTTTGAGGTCGGCCAGCGGCCGGCCGACGACTTTTGCTCTGGGATACAAATCACCAATCAAAAATTTACAAAATAGAACAACTAAGCTTATAATGGACTCCTAATCTAGTTGTGCTGATTTTTTATGCCATATTGTGCTCTTTTTCTAAGATAACAACCGAAAAAAAATATCTTAGCAGTTATAATAACTGCTCTGCAAACTGCTCTAGGCCGGTACGTCCGACCACATGAGCCTGCCCTACCGCGGCTTATTCGTACCTAAACGGTGACAGAGATATTCAGGTTCAAACTTGGAAAACTTGAAAAGTGCTGTGATTTGCCTGCCAAGGGCATGTGGAGACGGCAGCGGCAGCGGAACTGTGGTCGATTAATATGGCAAATTAATACAGTTGGTTGGCTAACATTTCACTGCTATAACGACTTCGGCACAGCCACTCAGTCGTTCGCAATGCAATCTTCCAATGTCCTTTTTCAGCTAACTGTACCCTCAAATTTTAACTTGCTATAACTTGCAGATACTACTGTATAAAAAAGGTAAAGGTTTATCCCAGGAGATTATCTCCGTCCTGCCACAGAACATGGGGTGCCGGTGCTCATCCCTGGATTCTCAGTCGTAGAGCCAGGAGCCAAACAAACAAACAAACAAACAAACAAACAAACAAACACACACACAGACACACACACACACACACACACACACACACACACAGAGACACAGACACAGACACAGACACAGACACAGACACAGACACACACACACACACACACACACCCGACACGACAGAAAGTGCATAATGTGCTACCCTGAAGCATTTGCCTTTACCAATGTCTGGCAGGCATTAAGATTTTTATGTGCCAATTTTAGCGACTTTCGAGTGGTGGGTAACGAAAAGAACGTGAAAATTTCGCAAAATGACGATTTCTGGAAAAATTCGCAATTTTGTCGCAAGTTTTTTGAGAGCACTACAAGTGGTAGAACTAACTAACTTCGTCTATCTTCGTTCGGGACAGTTGATCCAGAGACCAATTGATCCAAGGTTCAACTTCAGCAGGAAAGAATCCCACTGCGATGCAAAGTGGTAGAAATTTGCAACTACATTCATAAGAATTCTGTGTGTGCGTAGAATGTAACTCTATAAGCAATTTCTGTAGCTTTTGCCAATCGTGCAGGAGAGGCGAAAATTTTTTGCTGGTCCTGTTTTTTCGTGGTACAAAAATATATACCAATTTTCCAAAATTTTATCTTGGAAAAATCGCCAAAAATCCTCCACTCAACAGAATTGTACCAGAAGGGTTATTTGCACTCTCTCCTATGTCCTTAACATGTACAGCAAAGCTGTAGCGCTTTATGTTTCATACAGCGAAAACTTTTTGCCACAAACTTTTTAACCTGACTTTTTCATTTTCCTATGTTTAACACATGACAAGGCCACATTTGAGGGGACTCTACAGAACGATAGAAGCAATATTAATTACGCAAAACGCGATTGTCTTGCTTTAAGGATGCGTTGGGACCATAGTTTTTTTTTGCGTCAGGGGCTGCGTCATGGCGCAAATTTTTTTCGTGTGACGCAAATGAAATTAGCCCTGACGCAAGCCTGGCGCAGCTGGATTTCAACTTCAACTAGAGGGAAAATTGTGCAAACTTTCTGGAAAAATTGTGTTTCAAGCGTGATATTTCTAAAAATTTTCTACTGGGGGCTGCGCCCCCAGACCCCCGCATATCTGCCTTCTTATATACTTGATGCTGATTGCTAAGATGACTGACAAACTAATAATTTATTTAATCATTGAATATAAGGACGCATGTAAGCCAAGGCCGCACCCAGGGGGGGGGGGACGGTTCAAGGAGTCTAGACCCCCCCTTTCGTGATGACAAAATATAAAATTTTTGCTATTTCTACGGCAAAAACAGCTATTTTTAAAAAATTTTCGCGCCGTCGGCGCGATAATTCACTTTGTTCTAGAAATAAACGTCCAATGTACTGATTTTGGGCAAAATTGAAAAAATTTTTCAACTTCTGGGGGGCTTCGCCCCCCAGACCCCCCTTGCGTTTTACCTTGCACCCCCCCTTTTCAAAATCCTGTGTGCGGGCCTGCAGCGGCGGCAGCAGCGGCAACAGCTTGCAAGTCTTGCAGATGTAGCACTTAAAAATACATTCGATATTACAATAACCGGTCATACTTAATACCGCATCAACTGGTCGCGAACATGCTCTAAATTAATTCCTGGGAGAGTCTTAATTGCAAAAATTCTTCAACTTCTGGGGGCACCGCCCCCCAGACCCCCCGTGTTGGTTCTTTGTCTAGATCTTAATACTTCACACATTAAAGTCGGCTTTAATGATGCAAAATTTGAAAAACAGGTGGAAAATGTGTTTAATGATGTGTATTGATAAGTTAAATATTTGTTAAACAGTTAAATAATGTTTAAAATACTTATTAAATTGTTTAAAAATAAATTTTATTTTTGACGCAGTGACTCCAGTTCCTGACGCAATAAAATTTTTCCTGACGCAGCATTGGCGCAAATCGTGAAACCAAAAAAAACCCTGGTTGGGACTCCAAATTATGTGAAAATGAGCAAAATCGGAGATGGTAGAAAAATCGGTCAAAAAGCGAACCCCCTTAAGGGGGGGGTCGAGAATTTTCGACCATCTCCGATTTTTCTCATTTTCACATATTTTGTAGTCCCCATAGGTCCCCAAAACAAGACAGTTGCGTTTGTTGCAAAACTTTCCCTATCATTCACAATAGTCCTCCAAAGGTGACCCCGACGCCGACATGTGTTAAACATAGGAAAACGAAAAAGTTAGGAAAATTTCGCGGTAACCAAAGGTTTGAGGGCTGTGCAAGAGCAAACGAGCTATAGATTGGCAAAATGTTATCTGTTTTAATATCTATATTAGGTGTTTTTACGTTAGCTCAGTGAATTTCTAGAAATTTTCAAATTTGGGTGAAGCCGATTTTTGCACAAATTTGACTTACAAAAACGTCACCAAAGAAATGTTTCGTCGTGGCCTGAACTAACCGTTTACTGCACAGATTTCGCGTATAGATATTAACACAGTACACAAATAGAGGTTCAATTTGCATACACAAAATCCATGCAGCTACTTGTGAGTAGTTCACAGTTTTGGTTACCGCGTTGGCGTTTTGCCTCAAAATACGTCATTTTCTCAATATTTTGGATATAATGGTCCATAAGTCGGGTGAAAGCCGAGCAATTCCAACCAAATTCGATGTGCCAGTTTGCACATATGAAAAGAAGATGTGTGCGTGTGTTTCACTGCAATTGCTGGTGTTTAACTGTGGACGCCTGCCTCAGTGCTATGACGGAGGCCTATAGTCAAAAAATGGCAAATTTTCTAAGTTTTCAAATATAGCCAAATTTTATACCAAATTGAAGCTCTCGATGTCCTGAACATTTTACCTTCTTGCACCAAGTCTCTACAAAGCAGTATGAGAAAGTTAAAGCGCATTAAAGTTTGAAATAAATAATAGTCGGAAGGAGCTTGATCAAATGGTTCAAACGCCGTTTCTCGCTCGTTGCTTAGCGTATCATTGCCATTTGTACAGCAATAAATAGAGCAAGATAGAGGCTTCAATTTGATGTATTGACCATACCGTAGCCTTTTGACATCCTATGTGTACACGTCTTCGAAGCCCTTAGCGAAGCATAGTGGCGTAAATACTAAATTGTAGGGATTTGAACTGCAATATCTCATACCGGAATGATCCTGGACTCTAAAAATGTGTCTTGTTTTTGGACACATATGGGGGTATATTACACCCAAAAATGAGCGAAATCTGTGACTATAAAATTTGGTTCCCGGCGACCCCCCCCCCTTAATTTCGAAGGGCTCCTAACTTCCTAATACTAAGCCACTTCCTAAGCCAAAATTCTGGTTACTCCTAAGCATCCAATTAAACTCGGTTTGTGACATAAAAAAATTTTGTCAAGCTCCCCCTTTTCAAAATCCTGGATAGGCCCATGACCTCATTTGCTCAGTAGTGAGTTGACCAATACAGGTCGGCATAGCCTACACTCAGCCTACACCAGTGTAAGCGGGACCCACGCACTACGCAAGCCGATACAATGGACTACGCAAGGCGGGCGAAGCGCGCCGGCAATGAAGACAGACCAGGGGCGGGGGCGGGGGGGGGGGGCGGCCGCCGCCCCCGTCGCGATTCGAACGTAGGAAAAATTAGGGACAGAAAGAGGAAAAAGGGCAAAAAACCAAAAACTTTCGCGCCGTCGGCGCAAATTTTCTGCTTTTTAACCGCATGTTTAGTGTATTTACGAAGAAAAAGCTCAATATGCATCCAATTTTTCGCAGAAAATTCCCATTCTGTGCCTAAAAATGTCAAGAATTTTAAAAAATTTTCTCAGTTCTCCAGAATGAAAAGAAGTAAAGATCCAAGACCGATTTTATTGCAAAAACAAAAAATTTCTTCAACTTCTGGGGGGCTCCGCCCCTCTGACCCCCCGACGAAAAAATTTTACCGCCGCCCCGTCACGAAATCCTGGATCCGCCAGTGAGACAGACAATGGGTATATACAGCATAGAGGAAGTTTTTCTTCATTTTCTAATGTAAATGCCCATTTTTTCGTTTCCTTTACAACGCTATACAAATATAAAAATTATAGTATCAATTGGCCCAGGTAAAGTTGCAAAGCTGCAGAGGTTTTTTCGCCTTCTGAAGGCTGTCACAGTGCACATATACTTTATCCTTGTAGTTATCCGTATGGTATATAATAACAGCAGTGCACAAACGTAGAGAAACATGTGTTATAATAGCTTAATTAGAACATCAGTTTTGTCAAAAGTACGAAGGACTCACCTAGAAAACAACCCCCGAAAATTTCTACCCCGCCCCCCAAAAAGTACGAAGGACTGTATACGCACCAGCCGTGACTGGTGTAGGCTGCAGACTCGGACCTTGCCGATCTCTAATGTTTGCTATTTTTCATTCAAAAATTCGAGACTTCAGCTAACTGTTGCAGACACTCTTTGTTTTTAAAA
This sequence comes from Trissonchulus latispiculum, assembly GCA_030248195.1. NCBI lineage: Eukaryota > Metazoa > Nematoda > Enoplea > Enoplida > Ironidae > Trissonchulus > Trissonchulus latispiculum. The sequence continues at coordinate 4,739 of JASAND010028136.1, read as the reverse complement.
ATCGGGAGAGCCCGATTGTCGAACGATTAAAGAAACTCACCATAATACCTTGTCCAGGGAGATACTCATTCAGCAATACGTGATTTGGTCGTTTGTTTGCGGGGAAAACGTCCAATTTAACCACCTTGTCAATACATTGTTCAAGCCACTAAAATAAAAATCAGAATATACATACCCTCGTACAAAGGGCTGCAAACCTTTAACTCCTCCACAGCAGAGTGAATAAAACTAAAGTCTGACCAAACAATTTTGGAACCGACCTGTGAGCTCATGTCCTGAGCTTGCATTTGAAGTTAGCACATATTTTACAAAATTTTAGAAATTCTCAGGAGGATTCAGCAAAAAAGTCAAATAAAACCACCATATCTGATCTATATCCGGTTATATACCAGAAACTAAATCGATAAAACCGTTTCAGATTATAAAGAAAAATGCTAGCGAAGTCATACTTTGTATGTTGATCCTTCGCACAAAAAATTCCGAAGATCAGGCCAGTACGTGTCTAGGTCAGTGTTTTTTTCTTGCTCGAAAACGCGTGTAATTACACACTTTTTTCTGGAAAATAGCAAAACTTTTTTGCGACTGTGTAACATTACACAAAAATTTTGGAAGAATTTTGCCTAATAGTCGGAACTTTTTTGAATGAGCATTGATTTGTTCACACATATTTACCGTTTCTGGGGGGCTTCGCCCCCCAGACCCCCTTCTATTCATTGTCCTACATTTAATTTTGGTGTTGCCCAAGGATTTGCTTTATCTGGACTTACCAATCCACGATTAGTTAGTAAAGACATATTTGTTCATTCATTTATTCACTATATTATATACACTTAGTTCAGATAAATTTCAGAACAGGTTTGTACTATAGAAGGCCTTACGAGAAAAACTTTGATTTACGTTGGGCAAATCTGCCCAACGTAAATCCTGTTGCTGCTTTTTTAATTCTCTATCTGTGTACATACCTATGAATGCAGGTCATAGCATTGTATATATATTATATAATTTATTTATATAGTTTTGTCAAGCTGATTTGGTAAAGCTTCACCAACTTTTGCAGTACATTATTTGAGATTTCAATTTTCACTTATAAAGAGCCTACCTACTTCTTAAAAATTAGAAATTATATATTTGTTACAATAAAAGTCTTCATGTAGTAAGAAAAACGCGAGTAAATTAGGAATTTTTATGTAGTTACACACTTTTTTCTGAAAAAAATAGCAAAAATTTTTGGAGAGGTGTGTAACGTTACACACAAGCCGTCGGCCAAAAAAACACTGGTCTAGGTTATAAAAACTGTAAAGCAAGATGGGTTGGTCGTACCGTTTTGCTGATTGCATTTTGGTCTAATTTTGTTTGTTTACAAAATTGTCCGGTTTGTACCACAATTCCATGATGTATGTTCGTATCTTTAGACAATATCCGGAAAAATTTGACACACAACGAATGTTTCAGAGGTTACTTTCATTTCACCAGTGTCAAAACAATCGAATATGTATATATCAATATGTACATGTACATATGTATACTATGCGTTAAATGTTAAAAATGTGTTTAATACACCCAAATTACTAAAATTGATTAGTTCTTTTTAAAAAACTAAAAAATAAGAATTTCGCAATTTTTTGAGAAATTCCGCAAAAATTTTGGAAAACTGCGTAAAAGTTCGCAAAAAGTTTCGACGAAAAAAACAGCCCAAAAAGCTCTGCGATTGCGCCAGCTCTGCGATGCGCCACTGCTTTTCCTGGTGTAAATACATCGACGATATCTTGTATGTGCCGTGCCGGCCGAGTGGTTAAGGCGTTCGACTTTGGATCCGATAGTCCGAGGTTCGAATCCCCGCTGCCACAAGGCTTTCACAAATCCCCTTGAGCAAGGGACTAAGCACATATCGGTTCGCCGTGGGCTCTAGCCAACCCAGCTATCCATCCTTAGTTGATCGGTAAATGGGTACCACTTATGTGGGAAGGTAACAGGAGACCGTGCACGGCGTCTGCCTTGAGGAGCTGGCCCCTCCTCCACGGTTGTAGTCATCATTCGAGGTGACACTCCTGGCTCAAGGGCTGTGTATCCGGGGATGAGCACCGGCACCCTAGACCCTGACAAGGGTAGGAGAATTCTCCGGGGGTTACCTTTACCTTTTTATATCTTGTATGAGCTCCCGCCCGGAGTCCACGGTAGCATTTATGCTGATGATGTGGCACTTTAAGCCTCCTGCTCCGAAGAAGTCCGCTTTGCCGCAGTGGAGTGGCTTTCAACAAATTGGGCTTCACAACCGTGGTTATTACCCTTCCCAGAAGCGAAGAACCTCAACGGAAGATCGGGTTTTTCCTAGGAGGGCCGGGTAAACCGGCATATCTGGCCCTCCTACTACTTCTTGCCGGTGATGTGGAACGGAATCCAGGTCCCCGCCCGCCCACCAACAGGCCCGGGCCGCCCCGTTGGCCCTGCGCGGTCTGTGGTAAAGGTGTGGGGTACAGTGGGTACTCAATTCGGTGTACTCTCTGTAAGATGTGGGTACACAGTGGTGTTTGTGCGGGCCTGGGTCCACGGGACCTGGCTGCTCTTTCCCCGCAGGAAATCAACTCCTACCATTGCCCTAAATGCCCAGGGATACCTGGTAGTCAGAACTCATACACCCAATCGCCTAATCAATCCTCCCCCCTACCGGCTCACCCTCCTGATCCAGTATGGCTGTGCACACGAGGGGTCAAGCCTGACCCCAAGGGCAGAAACTGTTTGAGAGTGCTACAGTGGAATGTTGGAGCGGTCGGCAAAAAGAGGCCCCTCCTGGAGAAACTGGCCGAGGATATGCAGACCGACATTATCATGCTCCAAGAAACCTGGACAAAACCGGGAGACAAGATCGGGCTGAAAGACTTCGACGAAATCCACAGGCACCGTACTACGGGAAGGCAGGCAAACCAGGTGGTTGGTGGTGGGGTTGCAACCCTAATCAGGAAAGGCATCGGCTATTCCGTGGAAGACAGAAACCTCCTGTCACCCACGGACACAACCACAGATGTCCTGCTTGTCCATATTCAGACGAAATCCGGTCCAGTCGCTTTGACCAACATCTATGTCCCCCCTATCATCAACGACGGGGTTGATCAGCGCCGTCAAAACTTCGACCCCAGCTTCCTCAATCATAACGGCAGGGCCGTTATAGCCGGCGATTTCAATGCCCACTCTCCCTCTTGGGATGTGCTCCAACCTCAAGATCAGCTGGGAGATAGCCTGGAAGACTGGGCCCTTTCGTCGGGCCTCTGCATAGCTAATGACGGCACGCCGACCAGAATCAATCCTCAAACCGGTGGTAAATCCAGTCCGGATGTCACGCTACTGCACCACTCCTGGGGTGGAAGATTCAATTGGCAGGTTCTGGAGGCTCCGCTGTCGGACCACCAGCCGATTATGTGCGATCTTTCGCTAGCAGTAGCAGTTGGCAAGCCACCTGTCAAGAAATTCTACTGCTTCGAAAAAGCAAACTGGAGCGGTTTTCGGAATTCCCTGGACCAGCAGCTGGAAAGAATGCCAGCATTCCCCACGGTTCACCAACTCAACAAAGCACTCACGGCGGCCATAATCACCTCGGCAGAAGAAAATATTCCCAGAAACCGAAGACGGAAGCCGAAATGCTGGTGGAATGAAGAGCTGACAGCCACGATGAAAGACGTTAGGCAAAAGAAATGGACATTTCTTCAATCCAGAACGGAGGAAGATAGAGCAGAATGGAAGAACGCCGACCGAAAGCTGAAGCATCAAATCCTGGAAGCTAAGCGAGCAAACTGGCAGGAGTATGTTTCAACCCTCGACCTGAGAAGCGATCCTTCCAAGGTCATGAGAACTCTACGAGCTATTGACGGCAGGAATCCTGCCACTTCCTCGGGGGAAGCTCTGTCTCGGGGAAATAAGAAGCTTATCTCGGATCGGGATAAGGCCAATGGCTTTGTCAAGGAATATGCTAAGATCAGCCACCTCAAACAATCCAAGGAGGACCGCCCGCTGCTCAGATCAGTTCGGGCTAAACTGAAAGAGACCTGCTCCTGCCAGTCAGACTTATGCCGGCCTTTCACGCCGGACGAGTATTTCCTTGCTGTCAACGAGCTTCCGGTCAAGAAAGCGGCCGGCCCGGATGCCGTCTCGAACGAAATGATAAAAAACCTAAGCGAATCTGGTCACACTGTCCTCCTGAACCTGTACAACGATTCCTGGCGTACAGGACAAATCCCCAGTCAATGGAGAAGAGCAAAGATAATTCCTATCCCTAAGAGAGGCAAGGCGCTGAACAGGGTGGAATCATACAGACCGGTCAGCCTAACTAGCTGCCTCTCCAAATTACTCGAAAGAATGATCAAAAACAGGCTGTCTCATTGGTTGGAAGAAAACAGAATCCTCGACAGCAGACAAGCCGGCTTCCGCTCTTTGCACATGACTGAGGATCACATCATCAGACTGGTTCAAACAGTCGTGGACGGATTTTGCTCCAAGAAACCTCCTAAACGAACCATCCTGGTATTGATAGACTTTCAGCGGGCTTTTGATACGGTATGGAAGGGAGGTCTTCTGCATAAACTGTTGGCTATGGATCTGCCGGTCTGCCTAGTCCGCTGGATACGGAACTTCTTGTCAGACCGAATGGCATCGGTAGAACTGAACGGCAGCCACAGCGGTCTCAGGAGGTTCTACCATGGCGTGCCACAGGGATCATGCCTCTCTCCGACCCTCTTTCTACTATTCAT
>JASAND010028135.1:0-41149 GCA_030248195.1 Trissonchulus latispiculum | reverse complement strand
CAACTGCCAGAAGATATGTACATGGGGATCATATCACTTTTATACAAGGGTAAGGGAGATAGGGCCGACCGGAAAAATTGGCGGCCCCTGACTATGCTAAACGTAGATTATAAAATTTTGGCCAAGGTTTTGACAAACAGGTTAGCAGGGGTCATGAACTTTCTTATCCGAAACACACAAACTTGCGGGGTTCCAGGAAGAGATATTAGGGATGGAATTTTGACTTTAATTGGGATTTTAGATTACGCAAAACACAAAGAAAAATCTTGTGTTTTCTTGTCAGTGGACCAAATGTCCGCCTTTGACATGGTGGAGTGGGAATTTTTGAGAAAAGTTTTGGAAAAATTTGGGTTCGGACCAAAATTTAGAGATTGGATCAACTTAATATACAAGGAAAATTTCGTTCAAAGCTCTTTACTGGTGAACGGGTATCTGTCGATCCCGTTCACTTTAACCAGAGGGATCCGGCAAGGATGCCCCTTATCTCCACTTCTCTACGTTTTATGCAATGAAACTTTTCTAAATTTTGTTAGAAAATCAAATTTGGTCCGAGGTATACCGATTTTGGGCCCTGAGGCAAAGGTCATTGCTTACGCAGACGACACAAATTTCACAGTGAGAGATTTCAAATCAGTTCGGGAAATTTTCAAATTTTACGATATTTATGAATCTGTTTCAGGAGGAAAGTTAAAAGTAGAAAAGACCCAAATTTTGTTGTATAATGGTATTCTGGAGGCCAGCGTGCCTCCAGAATACAGAAAGTTTCTCTGCAAAATTATCAAAGTTTTCGGTGTTCATATTAGTGCACAGGGGCTCAAAAATGCAAAAACGGGTGAAGTTTTTAACAACATTATTGAAAATTTGAAAAAGGCTACACCTCCCAAAAGAATTTCTGCCTACGGGAAAGCGACGGGATTAATGACTTACTTTTTGTCTGCTCTCTGGTACACAACCTGGTTTGTGTCACCAGAAACTGAGAAAATCAAACAAATTATGGGTTTGATGTCAAACTATATTTGGCACCCGATCACAAGGAATTTGGTGAGCGCAGATTGCGCTGTACTCCCAAAAAATAAAGGGGGTATAGGCCTACCTCATATCGAAATGAAAATATTTGCTCAAAGATTAGCTATTTTAATTAGACGTCATTTGGGGAGCGAGCAGCCTTGGCATTTGACCTTTGACTATTTCTATGAAATGGTCAAAGGAAAAGGACCAGCAGCCACCAAACTTGCAAAAGTTCCAAACTTTTACAAAGAATTGAGACAGGCTGAACGCCAAATTGAACTATGGTTCACACCTGCCTCTGTAAGCTTTGGTCGTAAAACGTTTACTTTAGAAACTGCAAAACTAAAGCCAATTTATGAATTTTTAGTTCTTAAGAAATTTTCCAGCAAGAGAGAACAAATTCAAACAAAATGGCTTCAAAAGTTACCTACAATAAGCTCAAACGATTGGGAGTACATTTGGGCCTCAATGAAGACAAAATTTGTGAATGGAATAGCTTCTGATACTCATCTGAAGTTAGTTCACAATACCTTAATGACTAACAAAAGAAAGAATCAAATAGCCACAAGTAATAGTTCGTTTTGCGATGTTTGCCTACAAAATAATCTCAATTCGGTGGAAGATTTAATCCATGTATTTGTCACTTGCCCCAGGCTCCCCAATTTTTGGAAAAAGGTCTGTAATCTGTTGCGATTAGTGGCTACTCCCTCGAGTGACTCGGTGATTGGGCGAAGCCAACTTTTCTACAGGGATCTGGTCACCCAGGAAAAACTTCTCGGCTTTGTGGAACGTAAAAACCAGAAACTCCATTTGAATGCAAATCTTGCAATCCAGACGGCACAAAATTCGATTTGGTACAGCAGAGAGCTTTTCAAGAAAGGAAAAGGTTTAAAGGACCCGTGGGACATTTTTCAGAAATCTCTGGGGAAAATTGGGGTGAACGCGAGTGTCTTTGTTGGAGAAATGGGAGTTAGGAAGCTCGAGGGAGAATTCGGCTTATTTGAACTTGATTCTGACGTTTTAGTATTGAAATGTACTTAATCTCTGTATGCTCTTGTATCTTTCAGATTTCTATTAAAAAGTTTCGAGATATAAAATTTTAATTCAAAATTAATTAAAAATCAAGTCTTTTGGAAACTTGACTTGCCAGAAATCCTACCAAGTCAAGTTTCCAAAACTTTTTTCGCTACAGTGGAAAGGCAGGGAAAAACTGCCAATGCTCAGCAATTTTATTAAAAATAATATTAAACATTAATAAACTGACGTTGCAGTATTTTTCAGGAACTATCAGTGAAAATCTGTACTTTTATGGCCAGGTTAAAACTGTTTGAAGCCGTCTGAGTGATAGACACAATGTCTGTAGCACACTCAGACGTACAAACAAAGCAGCACCACATATACGTAAAAGCATTAGTCTGGCTGGATGCTTCAAAACAGGCCTGAAAAGCACTATATAAACCCTATAGTGCTGATGCTGCAGCTACACAGTAGCTTTATAAACTTACAAGTTTTTGCACCTTCAAATGGTTGGTTAACTAACTTTCTGACATTTCCTGAAAAAAGTTTTGAGCGTTAAATTAACGTTTTTTGAAGCAAATATTCAATAATATCTTTTTGTTGTTGGCTTTATTGTTGCGATTTACAGTATTATTACGTGAAATATTCTGCATTGTTTGACAGTATAAATATTTTGTTTTTGTTGCCAATTTAATTAATTGTTTCTTTGTTGATTAATTGTTATCTTTGTTGATGTTTCAGGCAATTTTTACAGTCTTGGGCATATTTGGATTTTGGTATCGACATTTGACAATGGAATGCAAAAATCTATCCAAATAGGTGGAACGGATCTAATTATAAAAGCAGTGATGAAGTCTCCGAAGCTACTATGTTGACTACCTGGAAGGCCATGGTTCAATTCCCGCTAAAACTATTCCTTTTGTATCTGGAAAATATATTTAATCAAATAATTTTTCCATTATTTGGATAGACTTTTGGGCGTTGTTTCAGTAGTAATGTGGTTCATCTTTTATAAAATGTTTGCGTAATTGTGTTTTTACTTGCATTTTAGAACCACCGTTTGAGGAAAATGGATACGAATGAAGTGCAAAAAATGAAAAATCCGAATTTTCAAAAATAATTTAATTTTTGAATTCTTCCTTTACTAAATGTGTTGTACGAACATAGCTACTCTAATGCTCAATTGTTGTATATTTGTTTGAAGTTATGGCATTGTAGTTTGCATGAAAATTCTATATTACTCATTGAAATTGTACCATGTGACTACTGTATGTAGCTGATGACTGGATGCTCAATAAATACATAGAACGCGCCTTTTTGGCTGAAATCGATTTGAATGTATCTGTTCTTATCAGCTTAATCTCTGATATGGGATCCATGGATCGCTTGAGATTGACTGATTTTTGGAAGTCCGGATGAGTGATTCAGCTTGCTGAGCCTCATCCAAAGGGTTGACCCGACGCTGCACTTTACTGTCGGGTTCGGCCCCCTCTCCGAAAGGAGAGAAATATTTTAAAAGGTTGTTAGATTTGAGAAACTTTTTAACGTTTAAGGCTTGCTATGAGTGAGCCATAAGAAATGAGTGCAAAAAAGGGATCTCTTGCGCTAAGCCATAACTTTAGATTTTTTGACCAATAACTTTGAAATCTTGCATGGGTGCATACTGTAGGCTCTGAGTTCAGAAATTAAAAAATTTGAAAATTTTGAGGAATTTAAAAAAAATTTTAAATATAGTTTGGTAAGGGGGTGAAGTTGTCAGCATAATGTAAGCTTATACTGGGGTAACGAAGCTGAATCGAAAAACCGATTCAGATTCGTGCTCAGCGCCCCAGAATACCCCTGTATGCAAGTTTTCAGCAAAATCTTTTCCAAAAAATTTTTTGGTTCCCCTTGGTCCCCCTAACAAATTAAAATTTTATATTTTTTAAATGTTATCAAATTTTTGAATTTTTGAATTTATCAGCCTCCAGTATGCACTCATACGAAATTTAGAGTTATTGGTCAAAAAATCAAAAGTTAGGGCTGGGGGGAGTATTTTAAAAACTTGTAGTTTAAAATTTCAAGTCCCTAAACAGTGCTCCTTTCCTGACTTTAGACACCTGTTCCTAAAATTAGACCCCGTTGCTGTTCCTGAAATTAGAACCACGCTTCTGATTATTTTCCTGATTTTAAACTCCTATTCCTGATTCTGTTTCTGAACTTAGATGCGCCGCGCACCAATCCTGATTGTAATTAAACCCCCTTCCTGATTTTAGACCAAGTTCCTGTTCCGTTTTATAGACACCACCAAATATTGTCGCCATGACGTACTGTTGCATTGCTTACAGAGACAGTATACATTTACACTACAGTAGCTAGCTAGTAATAGTTGCACTGCACAACTTAATCTTCTGTCGGAATGTGGCTAGCTAACTTCACTGGAGCGCACTGGAGACATGACAGACATGGGGTGTAGCTCAGTGGTAGAGCATTCGACTGCAGATCGAGAGGTCCCCGGTTCAATCCCGGGCGCCCCCTTCCTTTTTTATGTCATTGCGACGGTCATCATTCAAATTAACGTTAAAATCCAACTCTCAAGAGCTAGCTAATATAAATTATACATAAACCACCCAAATACTTCGTTAATACTTATTTGAAACTCAAATACTTATTTGAAACTCAATCAACTGTTCGAAATTCGATCGCAGCTGCGATTAATCTCTAGGAAATCATTCCCAAACAGCTAGACTGACCCCTATCCGGGTAAAGTGTTTCGAAGGCATTATTTTGGCGAGTCTTCGGAAAACACCGTGCGAATTGAATTCGGTGTGAACATCATTCGTAATCTAGAGTGATCCTGGGTCCGGGAACGCTATCGGGGGCACGATGCCTATCCATATTCTTTGCTAGGTGTGAAAACCTCTCTACTAAAAGTGCACCAATAATTTGGATTTTTGTTGCTTAGCCCACCCCAGCCATAACTACTGGGTTTACCAATAACTTTAAAATATGACACCATCAGTGGGAGTTATTAAGGCAACGGACACTAGAGCTACGAAAGAGCTTAATCCAAAATCGGATTTCAGATTCCAACTCAGGACGCAACTTGTTAGCGACAAAATCTGTTTCGCTTGAGTGGATTTACATTCAACCCTAGTTTTACAGCACTGAGTTGTTAAAGCAAACTCTAATCAGAGGTTCCTATAAAACCCAAACCACTGCGCCTACCCTATTTCCGCATTGAGTCAAATTTTACAACTAGGTGCTTTAACCTATAACACATTTGAGGTGACACTCCTGGCTCAACGGCTGTGTGTGTATCCGGGGATGAGCACCGGTATCCCTTGTCGCTGAAGCAGGGTTGAAGATATTCTCCAGGGATCATCTTTACCTCACAATCTATTAGCGCCTGCAACCTTATTCCAATGACAAATTTACTTCAAGGTGGTGATTCCTTTTGGGCACATAGTGTTGGCTGAAGGCTCAAACCAAGATGAAATTTGATGAATTTTCCAAAACAGGTTCATTTGGCCTTCTAACACCCTCCGCTCAATCCCGCTTCAAAATTTCGAGATTTCCGTTCAGGGCTGTTTTTGCCAATTTCTGACAGTTGAGCAGCAATTGCATAGTTATGACTATACTCATTTGAAAGATCTCATTGAGCTCTACATCTTTGCTTTTGGAAGCAACTTTCTAGCTCTTCTCTAGTGCGAGATATAGCCGATTTCCTTATTTTGGCGTTGAAAACTTGTCATTTTCAGAAATCAGATTTCTTGAGCTATGTACGCAAGCCGTAAAATCAAACTAAGGGTCGCGATTTGAAGGTCTCGCAGAGGCCGATTATCTGAGGCATAATAATCTTCCAACTGCTATCCCGTGAGCTGCTATCATAAAAAATGTAGTTTTTGCAAAACAAGACCAAATCTTTTCCAGCGAATGTGCAGCATTTACTATGCAAGCTAGAGGGTTGCCACTTACTAGACGTATTTTGCACAAAAATACCCAGGGACCTTTTTTCGTTGCCCCGATTGCTGCTTTCTAGCTTCAAACAGTTTGGTCAAAATTGATCTCAGTTGTAATTGTGAATTGACTTGTTGCTATTAAAACGATTCCATTGCAGCAAATGTCTTCGCTAATCCTGGCCCATATCAATGAGTGTAAGAAATCACTGTGACACTACCGTCCATTAGGGCTTCCAATGAGTGGTGAAACCAGGGGCCAGATAATGCATGTGCGACAGATCATCACCGATAACGACAGCTATAATTTAGGAGCCCCCCTCCCTCGCCAGGGGTTATCAGGCGAGCGGTAAAATTCAAACTAAAGTATGCTCATTATCAGTCTTAAACTTGGTGTAAATATGCAACGACAACCTGATTTGGTGTAGTAACAAATATGGGGGGTGAAAAAGGTCCCTCAGTGTTTGTTACTGCACTGTAATCAGCAAGTATATACTTATTATCGGAAGGAGCCGGTCTGCTGAAACTTTGGAAGCGTAGGCAGCAAGCAATACTGGCGAACCAATTGTAAACCATTTATGGTAATTTTAACACTCAGAACGTAATCTAAATTTACATTTTAAATTTTTAATGTTGGATACATTTCTTTTGAACTTTAGAAAAACGGACTTTTCATCTCTATCCTAAGTGCTCGCCATTCCCTTCCAAATCACTTTCTGCAGCCATTTTTTTTAATTCCCCAAGCTGTCAAGCAAGCTATGGTAGTTTTCAGCCATCCTAGTTGTGCTTGACATGCGGGGGTCAGTGGTGGTTGGCCAGACAACCTCTGTTGACCTGGGTGCAACTGAAATAACCGCACGTCTGACTGGCTTGGGGGTCATGTTTCTGTCCTTGACTTTCGCTTCTCCGCTTCTTGTCCGTATTTTTTTCGCGGTCTGCGGAGAGCAGCAACATAATGGCCACATTGTGTGCCGCTGTTGTTGGGCCCTTCTCAAAAAATAAGTGCTTTGTCCTTTGTGCTTTGTCCTTTTGTCCTTTGTCCTTTGTGCTTTGTGCTCACGAGGACGCGTTCATACTTCCCGGGGACAGTAAAGCACAAGTCGATATTTAGTCACCTGACATGAAAACACAAGAAATATGCTGAACATTCTACCCAAATTAAATAGAAAAGCAGGTTTCAAAAATTTCAAAAACAAAAATATAATGTTGTCAGTGATCAACTTCTAAACCGCATATTTGCCAAAGCAACAACTAAAATATATAATTTAGAAAATATTTGTTAGCCAATAGAGCCAAAGTGGTTATAAAAATTACCAAAGTTAGGATAGCATATTGAAATCAAATTAAAATTAAATGCCTATATTTTAATTTTTTATAATTTCCCTTTTCTTCCATGATTTAATTCTGTTTTCGTTAATACCGTCTGATTCGCCGCCTTCTCTTTTCTAAAACTACTGGAATTTGATTGACTAAGCACAAAAGCACAACTCAAAATGTTGAACTCGGCTCAGCATTCGAAAGCACACCCGAAAGCACAAAGCACATTTTTGAAGCATGAATTAGAAAAAAGTATAAACCGGAAAGCACAAAACCACAAAAGGACAAAGCACACGAAGTATGAACCGGGCTTAAGGGTTCAAGGTTGGTGTCTCTAAAAGGAATCACCACCTTAAGCAAACTTTGGCACGGGTAGATCCCACACCTAGAGCGTCTCACAGAGTAGGTGAGTCACCCGGGGAGACCTGTGCCCTCTCAAATATTGCGCAGTAGGACACTGCCGACCGTGGCGTCAGCCAGCGATCTTAATTTTCCTTACTCATTAGTTTAAGGCATAATTTTGACTTTCGTAATCTCCAAACTTATACAACACTTGCAGCATAAACTAAACAGGTTTCATATGTTAGCTTGCATCAGTCATATCTTGTGATCGCCGACATTAAGATTTGCCAAAGTGCAAATGATTGAATCAGAAATGTTCTTTGAAGAATGCAGTCCCTCATTCTAGATAGGTCCGTTAGGACAAGTCACAAGTCAAAGTATTAAAACGACATAACCTAATCTGACAAAAGCAATGTTAAAATAAACCTACAGAGCTACCTAACTACGCCTCTACGCTACGACCGCTACTACGAGTAGAAAATATTTTACTACTAAAACCATGTACAAAATAAGCTGCAGATACAAGACTAAAATATTGCATAATGGAATCAGGATTTTTTTCGAACTATTGCACGCCCACGTTGCAGGGAATGTAACGTGATTTTGATTCGCGAAGTCTGATCAGAACAAGTTTTAATCCACACCTAAAACAAAAAATATATAAAGTACAGAAATATTAATAAGATATATAACAAACAAAAATTGGATCTTTTCCACAATCCCCCCCTCAATACGAACTGGATGGATTGTGGGTTATTGGGTGATCCAAATCCGTTAATATTTTGGGAAGGTGCTGCCTGAAGCTCAGTAATTTCAAAAATTTCAATAATTTTACATTTTTTAAAATTTCAAAATTTTTGAATTTTTTTAAAATTTTCTAATAGATTCGATGATGCTGAGCATTTTTCCTTTTTGTAGCAACATCTGAAAATGCTGCCTGCGATCTCTACAGCTGCTCTAACTGTAAAGATCAAAGGAAAACGCCGCCTGTATACAGCAGTAATCGTGTGTCTATTGTTGGCGGCAATTTCCTTTGATCTTTACAGTTGAGCAGCTGTAGAGATCGCAGGAAGCATTTTCAGATGTTGCTGCAAGAAGGAAAAATGTTCAGCGTCATCGAATCTATCAGAAAATTTTTAAAAAATCAAAAATTTTGAATTTTAAGAAATTTTAAAATTTAAAAAAATTTAAAATTTTATAAATTTTTAAAATTCCTGAGCATCAGGTAACATCTTCCCAAAATATGACCGCATTTGGATCATCCAATAACCCCCAATCCAACCAGTTCGTATTGAGGGGGGGATTGTGGAAAAGATCCCAAAAATTATCAAAAATAAAGTCTGACACAAAAATGTGTGTACAAAATCTGTAAGGCCTCCAGTGAACTCAATATACGTCGTTACCCCATAAAACCATATATTTTCGGAATCCTTGCAACGAGACAAACATTTTTATAAAATTTAACATTTTCTAAAATTTCAAACATTTTAAGACATCGGTTTTTCGGGGAATTTTTTCGGACAGTTCAAGCTATTCCGCTCAATCTTTCATAAAAATTTTCAGGTCCGAAGACGCATCGACTGACACAAGAACGAAAAAATCGGTTGAGAAATAAGCATTTTATTCCAAAATTTCTTTTTTCCATTTCCTTTGATGTTTGCCGCTTTTTGCAACTTTGACTGGTTATTACTCACGACTCGCTTAACGGAAAATTTTTTCAACTAGGGGGGAAAATGCCCTCGACGGGCAACCAACTTGGTAGAATAGGGAAAGACTTGAATGTTAAATACACGGTGCATGGTTACAACTGAGATTCTGCTGAAGCGGAAAAATGCCGTTTCTCAGCGACTAAAATGACAGAAACCAGCTTTATGCGCCGAATAGGGAATCTACTCGGCGACTAAAATGAAAGAAACCAGCTTTGCCGCCGAAAAGGGAATTCCCTCCTTCCGCCCTATTCGCGCGAACTTTGAAGCCTGTTATGTGTTGCTTTGCTGAATAATGAGAGAGCTTCAGAATTGGCAGAATTACTTCAGAATGCAAAACAACAGTTTTATCAAGCACTTACGTAAGTCAAGGTTTTCACAGACATAAATACGCTATCTTCGATGTGCTATCAGAAACATTGAGAGCATATATATATATATAGGTGTGCTCTGTGCTGATCTTGCCGAGAACTGATACAATCAAACATTATATAAAATGAAATGCGATTGATTGTATATGTACCAAATATTTATATATGATACCAAACTTGAAAACTTTTCAAAAAATCGATTTTGGACCGGTCCGGACACTGGTCACGGCGCCACAGACCATTGGCTCCATTTTGGAGGGGTCCTCCAATGAGAATCACCAAGCGCTTTCATTTAATACCAAACTTGGCCACTTTTGGAAAATTCGATTTTTGACCATTTTGGACCGGTGCGGACCCTGGTCAGGACACCACAGGCCGCTGGGGCCACTTTGGAAGGTTCCTCCAATGACAAAAAAAGTTCGTCTCACCAAGGGCTTTCATCTGACACCAAACTTGGCCACTTTTGGAAAATTCGATTTTTGGCCATTTTGGACCGGTCCGGAGCCTGGTCACGGCGCCACAGGCCGCTGGATCCACTTTGGAGGGGTCCTCCAATGACAAAAAATGTTCGCCTCACCAAGGGCTTTCATTTGATACCAAACTTAGCCACTTTTGGAAAATTCGATTTTTGGCCATTTTGGACCGGTCCGGAGCCTGGTCACGGCGCCACAGGCCGCTGGATCCACTTTGGAGGGGTCCTCCAATGACAAAAATGTTCGCCTCACCAAGGGCTTTCATTTGATACCAAACTTAGCCACTTTTGGAAAATTCGATTTTTGGCCATTTTGGACCGGTCCGGAGCCTGGTCACGGCGCCACAGGCCGCTGGATCCACTTTGGAGGGGTCCTCCAATGACAAAAAATGTTCGCCTCACCAAGGGCTTTCATTTGATACCAAACTTGGCCACTTTTGGAAAAATCGATTTTTGGCCATTTTGGACCGGTCCGGACCCTGGTTAGGGCACCACAGGTCGCTGGATCCACTTTGGAGGGGTCCTCCAATGACAAAAAATATTCGCCTCACCAAGGGCTTTCATTTGATACCAAACTTGGTCACTTTCGGAAAAATCGATTTTTGGCCATTTTGGACCCGGTCCCCGGTCCGGACCCCTGGCCAGGGCGCCACAGGGGTCCGGGCGAAACCTACTATAGCCTATGCTGTAGTGCTCCCGCACCCCACCCCAAACCCCAAATAAGAGAGACCTGCTCACTGTAGATATTTCTGTAGAAGAGGTTAAAGTTGGAGTTGCGACACGGTACGGCCCACCACCATCAGGGCCCCAGCCACATGGATAGGTCCTAGAGCGAAACTAATGGGCCATTTAGATTCACCATATAGGGGTTTCCTATTTGAATACGAAACCTCAGCCCAGCAGCTCTTATGTATAGGGCTGCCTACTCCGTAGGCCCAGACCCCCCCTTTTACACACTAACTTTTGACCCCTGGCCAGGGCGCCACAGAAGACCTGCCAACATCTAATATAGCCTATGCAGTAGTCCACCCTTGGATCATGCCAAAACCCCAATATGAGAGCCCAGCTTCGCGCGCTGCGATCTATTTCGAAGTGCAATTATTTTCGGACTTTTTTTCGTTTTTTTCGGGGGTCACCTGGGGGGTCCCCACCGGGGGGGGGGGTGGGGCCATCTGGGGGGGGGTCCGGGATTATGTGGTATTTTAAATCTTGAAAGTTGATTTTTTTGAAAAATACCACTTTTTGATCAAAACTTTCGGCAAAGCGGATTTAGCAAAAGTGAGTAAAAATAACATAATCATAAAATTCAAACTGAGCTGAATCCAACGATATAAAGCTTTTGTTGCTACGACTTACACTGCGCCAGCAATGAATTTTAAACAATTTCAGCTGGTTTGCTAGTTTATACTGCTTCAGTCAAATCATGGCGGCAACATCAAAGAGAACCAAAAATCAGCGGAAATAAGGGATATTGTTTAAAAATTCATTGCTGGCGCAATATAAGACGTAGCAACAAAAGCTTTATATCGTTGGATTCAGCTCAGCTTGAATTTTATGATTATGTTAATTTTTACACACTTTTGCTAAATCTGCTTTGCCGAAATTTTTGGTCAAAAAGTGGTATTTTTCAAAAAACTCGACTTTCAAAATTTGAAATACCACATATATCAGGTGAAAGCGGGCGCCTTGGCGGTCCTGAAAATCTAATGGAAAAAATTTTCAGTTTTGAGCGAGTCGCGAGTAATCACCAGTCAAAGTTGCAAAAAGCGGCAAACATCAAAGGAAATGGAAAAACGAAATTTTGGAATAAAATGCTTATTTCTGAATCGATTTTTTTCGTTCTTGTGTCAATCGATGCGTCGTTGGGCGGGAAAAGTTTTCTGAAAGATTGAGCTGAATAGCTTGAACGGTCCGAAAAGATTCCCCGAAAAACCTATATTTTAATATTTTTGAAAATTTTAAAAATTTTAAATTTTATAAAAATGTTTGTCTCGTTGCAAGGATTCCGAAAATATATGGTTTTATGGGGTAACGACGTATATTTAGTTCCCTGGAGGCCTTACAGATTTTGTACACACATTTTTGTGTCAGACTTTAGTTAACTAGATAATTTTTCCACAATATAGCATTCCGTTTGGTTCCGCAAAGCGCAGATGTGAGAACACTGCACGTGCTTGCTTCGTGGAGGGTGGTATCCTTCCCCACTTTTCGGTTCCCTGCCCACTCGTTCCTTCTCTATTTTGGGCTTCCTCCACTCTCTATAAAGGTGCCCAAATTTTATGGGCAAAAAGTTTTTCAAAAACTTTCAGACCCATTTTCAGGATATTTTATTCCCCCTTCCCACCTTTTTGACCAGAGAGAGAATACCTAGCCCAGTAGGGATCTGAATAACAATTTTGCTTTTAGTTTGGCGCTACACCGCACCATAATTGTCCAGTACAACCTAAAGTGGTAGTGCAGTGACCATGAATACAATAAACAGTGGCTAACCTCCTTGACATTAACCGACTGCAGATTCCCAAAACCGGATTCTCCGTCCACCGTTTCATATTCCAACAGTGTTCCCTTGTGAAACCTGAAATACATAAATAGAGAAATCCTAAACTTCTCCAAACATTCCCATTTTACATAATAAAAACCATAAACAATAAATAAAGGTTGCGCTCTCTCTCTCTAACTTAATCCCATCTTTGTTGTTGAGAGGAGAGGAGAGAGATGTGACAGGCGGTCTGGGGAGCTCAAAAAATTTTCGCAGTTGGCAAAGTTTGAGGAATTTTTACCAGTCTTTCATCTTTTTCTTTCTTTCTTCTTCTTCTCATTTGTAATAAAGAAAAACTAAGGCTCAGTATATACGTTTTTATCAATCCACACCAAATAGGAGTATTTCGAACTGAGTTTTTGGTGTAGTCCAAATACATAGAATGGTAAATAGTGCTAAATTCGAGCAGAAGTCGCAAACAGATTTTTTGAAAAATCGCACCATACACATTGCAGGGAACAAATTCTCGGGATTATTCCCAATTTGGGGGGGGGGGGAATTCGATCCATTCCCACCTAGCTAGGCTACGCGCCTAGCTAAAGTCTGACACAAAAATGTGTGTACAAAATCTGTAAGGCCTCCAGTGAACTCAATATACAGTCCTGGCTGAAAGTAACCCACCCATTTGCTTGCGAGCAATTCGCGAGCAACTCGCGAAAATTCGTAGTTCTTTTTAGATCATGCTCGCGTTTGCTCGTGCCGTTTTTTAACATATACTTGTACTTTTTCTAGACCTCTTTTCCAGTTTTCAAATTTTTTGTTGAAGTTTTGCTGCAGCTGCAGCTGCTTACGTTACTGTATACATACTAACAACGAATAAAGTGCTGTATGTATGCATGTGCGTAGTTAAGGCATAAGCTTAATGTGCATATAACAGCAAACCAGGCAGCTAGTTGTTGCACAAGCACACACGTATATAGCGCTATTCTTAAGCTTTATGCATGTAATCTAGATGAACTAAATTGTTTTGGCCAAAGTTACAAAAAGACTTTGAAAAAGATTTACAAAAAATGGCTGCTCGTAGAAATTTGCGAGCATTTTTTGCTTGATTTAAAATTTCAAATTTATAATTTCACATTTAAAATTTCAAAAATTTTAAAATATCGGTTTTTTGGGGATTTTTTTCGGACCGTTCAAGCTATTCAGCTCATTCCTTCAGGAAAATTTTCCCGTCCGAAGACGCATCGATTGACAACGAAAAAAAATCGGTTGACAAATAAGCATTTTATTCCAAAATTTCGTTTTTCCATTTCCTTTGATGTTTGCCGCTTTTTGCAACTTTGACTGGTCATTACTCGCGACTCGCTCAAAACAGAAAATTTTTTCCATTAGATTTTGAGGACCGCCTAGGCGCCCGCTTTCACCTGATATAGTGGTATTTCAAATTTTGAAAGTCGATTTTTTGGAAAAATACCACTTTTTGACCAAAAATTTCGGCAAGGAGATTTAGCAAAAGTGAGTAAAAATAACATAATCATAAAATTCAAACTGAGCTGAATCCAACGATATAAAGCTTTTGTTGCTACGACTTATATTGCGCCAGCAGTGAATTTTTAAACAATATACATACCTTATTTCAGCTGGTTTGCTAGTTTACACTGCATCAGTCAAATCACGGCGGCAACATCAAAGAGAGCCAAAAACCAAAACCAGCTGAAATAAGGGATATTGTTTAAAAATTCATTGCTGGCCCAATATAAGTCGTAGCAACAAAAGCTTTATATCGTTGGATTCAGCTCAGTTTGAATTTTATGATTATGTTATCTTTACTCACTTTTGCTAAATCTGCTTTGCCGAAATTTTTGGTTAAAAAGTGGTATTTTTCAAAACAATCGACTTTCAAAATTTGAAATACCACATATATCAGGTAAAAGCGGGCGCCTAGGCGGTCCTGCAAATCTGCGGGCGCCTAGGCGGTCCTGAAAATCTAATCGAAAAAATTTTCCGTTGAGCGAGTCGCGAGTAATAACCAGTCAAAGTTGCAAAAAGCGGCAAACATCAAAGGAAATGGAAAAACGAAATTTTGGAATAAAATGCTAATAAAATATATTATTATAATTTATACCTGAAATACGTAGAGGACTACTACATAGGCGAACCACGTTGCAGGGCTTCCTTTCACCGGGTGCTCCGTGCCCTACTATTGGAAATAAGTGGATTAGGGTCTTTAGCGTTCAGTTCCCCCAAGAAGGCAGTAGACGGGCTGCTCTGACGCTTTCTTGCTCAAGGAAACAATGCACCGCCATTATGGCTAAGGCGAGAATCGAACTTCGGACCCGTAGATCCGGAGTCCAACGCCCTAACCATTCGGTTAGACGGCCACAATCCCACCTTCTAGATCTCTTAGTTCTCACTTCTCAGCTTTGCTCCGCAAAAACACCATAATTATTCAGATCCGAAGTCTAATCGTAACTTTAATACAATGAGAATAGGAAAATATCAAAACGTGGACACCCAGAAATCTAACCAACCTTAATTATTACGCGACCGTAATTTTAATACAAAAATCCCCTACCAACTGTTGCTCAAATTTTACCGCAAAACTTTGCAACTGGTGCGACCAATTTGTAATTAGTCAATGAAACAGGGAAGAAGTGAATAAGGTAACACCTACGTATACAAGACAATCCGACGGCCATACACAAGACGTCATTTTAAGCTAAACAAAAATATCACAAAAAAATCCAATCAAAGAAGCACCAAACTGACCACTGTCCATCATACATCAGGCGTCCGCTGTCCACAAACGCCTCAATCAACAGGCTACCAGCGGCACCAGCCTGCTGTCCAGACGACATCGAACCAGGGGTGGCGACCCGGCCCAGATGGTCCGCCTCTTGGCCCAGGGAAGAGCCAGCAGCACCAGTAGCAGTAGTAGCAGCAGTAGTAGTAGAGGAATGGGAGTGTAGGGACCCTGTGGGTGCTGCAGCACCGCCGGCAGCACACGCGTGCTGTCGTGCTGCTCCCTGCCGGGCCTGCTCCACCACCTCATGAACGATATCCTCTGAGGTGCTACAGCCTGAGGAGCTGTTGATGGAAGTGGCAAGCTGCGGGGCAGGGGTCGTCGCGCCCCCCGGCGTTAGGGATGCGGCGGAGCCTCCTCCAGCCCCACCCGCCCCGCCACCAGAACTGGACACAGTAGCCGAGGAGGCTGGTGGTAGATCATCGTCAAGCTGAAATAGAAAAAAGCCGATAGCGAAATGAACAAAACGGCAGGAAAAATTTCCATCTTTCAGGAATATAGAATTGTGCGTGTGCCCCTATAATGGCGAGCAACTGTCGCCTTCAAAAGTTAGGAAAAACCCCGTAAATGCATTCCTTTATCTATCTATGTAACATCTTTCAAAGCAGCAAAATATTTAATAGCCTGGTAGGTAAGTAGGCAGAGATCACTTCCCGCCCGCTAGCTGGTGAGCTGTCGCGAGGCCTCTCCGAGGAGACATCCAAGGTCGATAATTCCAGAGTTATCTACATTGAATGTAGGAAGCTTAAATCAGGGGCCGATCCTATCATTATGGGATCGAGTTGGATCCGGATCGAACCCGTTTTGGGATTCAATCCCAAAATTTTGGGATTGACTTAATCCTGCTTTAAATCCAGTCCTATCAAACTTTTTGGGATTGGGATTGAGTTAGTCCAGATTCAAATTTTTCAACCCCATTTTCAATCCCGTTTTCAATCCCTTTTTGGATCCAAGTTTGATCAGTATATTTTGAGTGGAGACTTGTACTGAAGTTGTACTGTTCACTATGCGGAATTCCATTTTACAATTCTAATGTTGCCACAATTCTTGATTAAATTAAATTAAATTCAGATTAAACTTGATAAACTCTGTATATGCCAAATTACAGCCTTATAGCTCGCACCAGTAATAAAATTTTCCTTTCGTTAGCCAAAAAGTTTTAAGTTTTTGCCGAAACTTCAACTTTGAAGAGTAATTCCCTTAGATGCAGATAAGATACAGATGTTTAGTATTTTTCAGCAAATAGGAGCACATGTGCCAAATCAAATTAGCAAATGGCAACCTTAAAGCTAGGCTTTTGCAGCCAGCAAAGATTTTTAATTAATTATGTTGGTAGTTGTGAAAAAAGGGGGGTCGGGCACATATGCGCGACGGCTGCACATGGCTGGAAGGCAGCTAAGATCTCAGTACCCGATATTTTTGACAACGCCCATGCTCAATATCTTCGCCAAAAAGTAGACCAATCGGACAAATTCGGGGCTAACCATTAGTAGCACCCCTTAAGGCACAACATTTCATCGTGCACACATTTCTAGTTGTTATGATGTGAAAAGCTCAATAAATGAAAAGTTAATGCAAGGCTAACGAAGTTTTAACGAAATATTTTAGGTTATTCAGAGTAGAACAGACATTCTGAAATTTTCTGCAAAATTCCAAGACTTAAAATTCTTCAAAATGAAAGCTATAAAATTTATCATTTCGTTCACTTTGCAGACATTCTGCCAAGTGCAATTCTGTGTAAACGTTAAAGCAATTTTTAGCAAAGTTCTAATACCAACAAAATTGCGCATGAGAGTTTACTGGAAATTAACTTAAATTAATTAACTAACGGAACAAAATTAATACGTTTAAAAGTTATTTGTTAGTTTTGGCTCAAACTGGACTACTGCGGTGGCAGAAACATGTATATCTACAAATTTTGGAATGTGCACAAGGCTTGTCAGTATGCCAATCTACCCATCATCTTCCCTACAGTTACAGTAATTTTATATTATCAAGAGTACATATTATCATGCCAAATATCTTCTGTTTAATTTTGATATTGGTATAATTAACTGTTGCTTAATCAAGCTAACTCAGTTTTTCTTGACGTAGATAATGTTTGAGAAGTTGAGACCAATGATCAACTATATAATAAATAAGTTTGTAAATAACAAACAAAGTTTATACAATATCGTTCTTTAAAAACTTTATTTTTACGAAGTTGACCGTTTCCGCGAACTTCGTGAAAAGCCGCGATTTTCGCCAATTTTTGAGAATTTCGCTTTGATTTGTCAGGAAATAAATAGAGTTTATGCGAAATTAGTGCGGAGCTAACTCATCTGAACTTCATCCAAGTCAAGTTTTTATTGAAAAAATCTTCGCAAAATTCGCCAAAATTGTCGTACATTGCTACCTTTCGAGATGTATATACGCGGTGAGAATGGTGAAAAAATGGTGAGCTTTGCAAAAAATAAAGTTTTTAATGAGCTGCACTGTAGCACGTACTCAGTAATTATTCACTCAAAACCTTTTCTACCCTGCATGGAAACTGGATCCAAATCTCAACCCACCTCCGGTAGGTGGGTTGAAATTAGCTTATTTCAACCCCATTTCAATCTCAAAATCTCAATCCCGACTTAATGATAGGACTGGGTTGGGATCGAGTTTCAACCCGGATTGAATCCCTATTCAAAAACTTGGATTAAGCCAACCCCGTCGTGATAGGACCGGGGTCGAGTTTTCAATCCCATTTTGAATCCGGATTCAGGTTTCAACCCGGATTGAAACGCTTGATAGGATCGGCCCCAGGAAATCACTCCCTGCACGTTTTTTGTGCCGGCAAGCTGGACAAACCAATCAAGTCTTCAGCACGGTGCTGATGCTATCTGAGCGTGAATCTATCTCGGGACGGCTTGGCTCTAATGTCAGTGGCGGATACAATCCGCTGCCCCTTTTCCGCCGGTGTCGTATACTATTTTGTCACCTATGCTGAAATGTCACCTAAGCTAATTTTTCACAGAAAAGGCTCGTTACTTTTCCAATCTCGTTATTTTTAATGGTATTGGATAGCTCTTGCAAAGACGATTGTTTTGATATAACATAATGTGGTAATTAAGCTAATTATAGCTGCTAATTAACACTTAAAATTAACATAGGAAATTTTCAAATTTAAAGTGAAACCTATCATATTGTATATCATTCGAAAGCTCTTGACGAGGCGGATTCAATGGACTAACAAATAAACCAATTAGTTAAGCTAATCAAAACTTTAGCCGAAAAATCTATTTTTCGGTAACATATGGAGTTCTTACGCATTGCTAGGCCAATTAGTTGGTTTAATTTTTAGTCCATTGAATCCGCCTCGTCAAGAGCTTTCGAATGATATACAACATGATAGGTTTCACCTTAAATTTTAAAATTTCCTATATTAATTTTAAGTGTTAATTAGCAGCTATAATTAGCTTAATTACCACATTGTTTTATATCAAAACAATCGTCTTTGCAAGAGCTATCCAATGCCATTAAAAATAATGAGATTGGAAAAGCAACGAGCCTTTTCTGTGAAAAATTAGCTAAGGTGACATTTTAGCATAGGTGACAAAATAGTATACGACACCGGCGCTTCGTGAAAAGAAATGAATTTGAACATTATACACGCAGTATATTATGTAAATGCCGATGTAGAAGCCATCACTACCAATGGCTGACAGCCGCCAGCCACGGGTATGTAATAGCCAATATCAGTAACCTTAGACGTCAAGCTAGCCAAATCGTCCGCAATGTCGTCTTTGGCCAGTTCATAGATAATTCTAGGCGGAGACTTGCGCTGACGCTTCTCAGCCAACGGAGGCGGCTCATTGGGTCGACGTCGCAGTTTTCGAGTGGCCATCAGTTTAGACTCACCGCTGTCTAGAAACAAGAGGAAGCAGAAATAGTGAAACAACGCTTGTCCTGCAATCACCAGCGGGAATGTGGCGAATGCTGTTAAAAAGCTAAAACATATTTGTTATTTTGAAAGGTTTCATCAAATTTCAACTTAATTTGGACCGTATGCGAACAATAAAATGCTAAATCACCACCTCAAGATTCGTTCAGTTCACGTTCAGTAGAATTTTAGTCCTGACAAAACCCAATTAGCTGCAGCTTCATACCAACTGACTATTTTATTGAGACAGCTGCTGTATCAATATTCGGCCGTTTGCACCAAATGTGGTTAACCACAAATGGTTTACTAACCATTTGCTGAGCAACAATTTCCTTGCACCACATACGGTTAGCAAAAGTTTAGTTAACCATATGACGCCAATTTCATAAAAATTTGCGGATTTGCAAGTGCGAGTTCGCGAGTACTCGCACTTGAAACACAAGTGTGGATTACAAGTGTTTCATAAAATTTTTCCGCAAACTTGCGGAAATTAGCTAAGCAAGTTCCGGAACTTGATCCACTTGCAACGCAAGTGCGAGTAGAAGCAAAATTGACCGTAATTCTTTAAAAAATCGTAACTTTTTCAAAACAACTTAAAATTTACTGAAATTTTCACAAACTGTGCAAAACATGTTAAAACAGTTATTTCTTAAATTTGGTTAAAATTGACGAAGATTAAAGAAGATATTCAATTTTTTAAAAATAGTCTAGTTAAAATCTAGTAGACGACATTACTCGCACTTGCAAGTTCCAAGTGAGTGTTCCAGCGGGTTTTTTGAAACACTTACTTGCTGCTTGTGTTAAGCGAACTCGCAACTTGCAGCCTACTCGACTCGCAATTCAAATGCAAGTGCGGATTCCGCACTTGACCCTTTATGCAACACTTGCAGCTTGCAAATCAGCAACTTGTAGCTGCGAGTTGCGGAATCCGCAACTTGCAAAGTTTTATGAAATTGGCCCATGGTTAGCAAAGGGCCAACAGGACCTCGAGATGGAACTTCTCTGAACCAATCAAGTCTACCTCGTTCAAAGCACTCGTTTATCCAATGAATTGCAAGGAAATTTTAAAAGACGTCTCTCAATATAAAACAATTTGAGAAATTGCCAACTCTAGGTGTAACAGTAGAGCAGTATAAATCAAATCAGAGATTAAATTTAACTTTAATTTAAATTAAAATTTAACTGTATTTTTTGCAACTTTTTACACCACTTTTTGGAGGCTCCTTCTCCACTAGCTAGGAAGGAGGAAAAAGGTTAGCCCTACGGAATACCATTCCCAGTTTTTTTCAACTAGAAAAAGTCCAATACTATTAAGGTATACGTATATATTAATTGATTACGTACCTCCTAAATCTAAAGACTGATGCTCAAATTCAATCTGTTTTCGCTTCTCTTCCAATTCCGCAATCATAGACTCCTTCAGCTCGGCCTTTCTATCCTAAAGAAAAGCCGAGAAAAAATACAAAAAATCCATTTTACCAACCATATCCATTTTTGCAAATTTAAATTTTGCGAACACTAGCATTCAACAATGTATAGCAACAATTTCAGAAACCTAGTGAAGTTAGGCCAAGATCATTTCAACAGATCCGTACGCCCAACGCCGCGAGCCAGTATGCTAGTCTTACCGAAATATATACTACTTTTAAAAATGGTCTGAAAATGGTGAGGGTTTCTCAGCCAAAAACCAATATGGAAAAACTTATTGGAATTATCTCCTCAACCCCAAACGTTTAAACTTCTGGGCTTATTCTACTTGGGGGGCGGGCCCTCCCTCATAAACACCCTTCCCCTCCAAAAATCGTCTCCCCCCCCAAAAATCGCCCATCCCCAAGAAAAGTGGGTGCCCTTTTGGTACCAACGTTTGCCCTGAAAAAATAGCTCAGAAGCGCCTCAGAATCGCTCAGAACCCATTTTCGAAAATTTTCCGACTGGGCTAGGGAATTTTTAGTCAATTTTTACCCATTTAAGCACTAAATCCGCTTATGTTTCGGCGATTACTATAAAAATAGCGCAATTTTTAGCATGCTTTTAGATAAAATTTGAAAATTTTTCGCCTCCCCCTCAAAAATGACTCGCCCTCCGAGCCCCCCCCCCACCCAAAGAGCCCTCCAAGAAAAATTCCATCGAATAACCCCAGAACTTTAACCACATATTATGTAAAAGGCTAGAAGGCAAACCCGTATTATACAATGCAAACCAACCAGCATACGCATGGTACAAAGGCTTACATTAAAATCCACAGAAATGCTATTCTTTGTAGCTTCAAAATTCTTTCGCATGCGTTCCACCTAAATTGAGAAAATTCAAAAATATACGTATCATTTTCATACAATGCGCACGTAAACCTTCCCTTTCTGTAATGTGCTGGTCCACTTTGAATCTGACTGAATTAGAAAGTACTAGCAAGCCTTCCACAAAAGACACAATTATCTGCTAGCCTCGGGAGGACTCCAGACTCCAGGGCAGAAACGTAGCAAAAACGTATAATATTTTCTCTTAAGCTGCTGGTATCGTTTACCGCATTTTGAAGGCCAATTTCATAGCAAATAATTGCAATGAAATGGGTAAATTTTCTGAAATTGAAAATATTTGAGATATTTGAACTCAGTGTGGTCAAAAATAGACCCACAAAAAATTTCAGCACGATTAGTGAAGATTTGCGACTTCTATGGCTGCAGGAAGGTTCTACAGAAGATCCGACAGAATGAAAGTGGTGATTTCGGAAATTTTTGAAGATTTTAGTTGCCATAAAATTTTTTGCAGTCCGTAGAATGTTTTACCACTTGGCGAGTACACCTATATGGCCTCTGTATATGCCAAATTACAGCCATGCAGCTTGCACCAGAATAAAAAATTTGTTCGGTAGCCAAAAATTTACAAATTTTCGGTGAAACTTAATTCCCTTAGATACAGATATGATACAACCGTCTAGTATTTTTCTACAGATGGGGACACATTTGCCAAATACCAAAATGGCAGCTTTGAAGCTGGCACCTAGAAGTCAGCAGAAATTTTTAATCAATTAGTTGCGGTAGTTGTGGTAGTTGCGAAAAAGCGCAGGCCCCCCGCTCCCCCTCCCCCCCACTGCCGCCACGCCCCCCATATAACCCCCCCCATCCCAATCCCCCCCCCCCCCCCCCCCCCCTCCTCCTCTCCCCCGCCCCCTCCCCCCCCCCCCCTTCTCCCCCCCCCCGCACCCCCCTTTCCCCCCAAAACATCGACTATAATTTATAAAAAAAATTAAAAAATATAAACCACAAAATACACTCAGTATAAATAGAATCCCTGCACCCTCCCCCCCAACCTGGGGGGAAAATGCCCTCGACGGGCAACCAACTTGGTAGAATAGGGAAAGACTTGAATGTTAAATACACGGTGCATGGTTACAACTGAGATTCTGCTGAAGCGGAAAAATGCCGTTTCTCAGCGACTAAAATGACAGAAACCAGCTTTGTGCGCCGAATAGGGAGTCTACTCGGCGACTAAAATGAAAGAAACCAGCTTTGTGCGCCGAATAGGGAAAAAACCAAAACCAAATCAAAAAACCAAAAAACCCTCCAAGAATCTACTCGGCGACTAAAATGAAAGAAACCAGCTTTGTCGCCGAATAGGGAATTCCCTCCTTCCGCCCTATTCGCGCGAACTTATCGTCTTTCGGGAGGAAATATATAGGTAATTATTCTGTTAGGAACTGCAAACGTAAGCATTGCGCTCAATATGACATTTCCCGTACCGGTTGCGTGGAGGCTAGGGCTGGGGTGGCGCTAGATTAATTTCTTTTTGAGCTACCTGATCCGTAAATATTTTATGCACACAACCGCTAGCAGGACCAACAGAAAGCAACAATAAGTATATATGCAGTTTAAACAATTTGTGGTCGACAGTCCTTGTGCTAAAACATATACAATCAATCGCATTTCATTTTTATATAATGTTTGATTGTATCAATTCTCGGCAAGATCAGCACAGAGCACACCTATATATATGCTCTCAATGTTTCTGATAGCACATCGAAGACAGCGTATTTATGTCTGTGAAAACCTTGACTTACGTAAGTGCTTGATAAAACTGTTGTTTTGCATTGATAAAACTGTTGTTTTGCATTCTGAAGTAATTCTGCCATTCTGAAGCTCTCTCATTATTCAGCAAAGCAACACATAACAGGCTTCAAAGTTCGCGCGAATAGGGCGGAAGGAGGGAATTCCCTATTCGGCGACAAAGCTGGTTTCTTTCATTTTAGTCGCCGAGTAGATTCCCTATTCGGCGCACAAAGCTGGTTTCTTTCATTTTAGTCGCCGAGTAGATTCCCTATTCGGCGCACAAAGCTGGTTTCTGTCATTTTAGTCGCTGAGAAACGGCATTTTTCCGCTTCAGCAGAATCTCAGTTGTAACCATGCACCGTGTATTTAACATTCAAGTCTTTCCCTATTCTACCAAGTTGGTTGCCCGTCGAGGGCATTTTCCCCCCTAGTTTCGCTTATTTTTCCGCTGCAGAGAAAATCATGTCAGAGAAGTTGCATATATACACAATGTAAGCAAAGCTAGCTACCGCAAACAGGCTGGATGAAAACGTTCTAGTTCAACTGAATGTATTTGCTGAAACGGAAAAATGTCTGTTAATAGCCTTTTCAGAACTTTATACACGGTGCGTCATCTTAGGCTGGAAGGCCACTGTTCATGGCCTCTAACGAACATTATACACGGAGCGTTATCTTAGGCTGGAAGGCCACTGTTCATGGCCTTTTCAGAACTTTTTACACGGTGCGTCATCTTAGGCTGGAAGGCCACTGTTCATGGCCTCTACCGAACATTATACACGGAGCGTTATCTTAGGCTGGAAGGCCACTGTTCATGGCCTTTTCAGAACTTTTTACACGGTGCGTCATCTTAGGCTGGAACTGGAAGGCCACTGTTCATGGCCTCTACAGAACATTATACACGGAGCGTTGTCTTAGGCTGGAAGGCAACCTTGGATATGCAGTTATATATACATGACAAAAGTTGCTCTGCTCATTTTGGGCTTTCATTTAAAATCAAATTTGACAACTTTTGGAAATTTTGATTTTTGACCAATTAGGACCCCTTGCCAGGGCGCCACAGGTCGCTAGAGATGTTTGGAGGGGTCCTCCAATGAGATAAAATGTTCGCCTCACCAAGGGCTTTCATTTGATACCAAACTTGAAAACCTTTCAAAAAATTGATTTTGGACCGGTCCGGACCCTGGACAGGGCGCCGCAGGCCGCTGGGACCAGTTTGGAGGGGTCCTCCAATGAGATAAAATGTTCGCCTCACCAAGGGCTTTCATTTGATACCAAACTTGAAAACTTTTAAAAAAATCGATTTTGGACCGGTCCGGACCCTGGTCACGGCGCCACAGGCCGCTGGGTCCACTTTGGAGGGGTCCTCCAATGACAGAAAATGTCCGCCTCACCAAGGGCTTTCATCTGATAGCAAACCTGGAAATTTATTTAAAAAACCGATATTTGACCAGTCCGGACCCTGGTCAGGGCGCCACAGGCCGCTGGGTCCACTTTGGAGGGGTCCTCCAATGACAAAAAATGTTCGCCTCACCAAGAGAAAGCAAAGAAAAAGGGTAACCTACATTTATACAGCTGAAGAAAGCAAGTATACATTTAGGTGACAGACTGGAGCTATCATTTCCTGACCGCCACCATATTTGATTACACCGATAAAAAGTGAAAACGAAATTACCAACTTCCAAAAACTAAGAATCCCTACAATAAACTAAAAGAAAAAGAAATCCATAACCATAATATAATATATACGGTCATTTGATAAAGCAAGTATCTAAAGTGTAAACATAAACTTTTATTCGGGTTAAAGTGCACTCATTTGCTGACCACTCTGCCAGACTGATACTGGTAATCGGTGGGCTTCGTCAGTGGCGTACCGACTTACCAGTTACAGCTTTAGGCTTTTTGGAAAAATACCAGAAATTGTACAAAAAGTCGTTTCTGCCCTGTGGGCTTTCATCTGATAAAATAGTTGGCCACTTTTGGAAAAATCGATTTTTGGCCATTTTGGACCGGTCCGGAGTCCGGACCCTGGTCAGGGCGCCACAGGCCGCTGGATCCACTTTGGAAAGGTCCTCCAATGACAAAAAATGTTCGCCTCACCAAGGGCTTTCATTTGATACCAAACTTAGCCACTTTTGGAAAATTCGATTTTTGGGCACTTTGGACCGGTCCGGAGCCTGGCCAGGGCGCCACAGGCCGCTGGATCCACTTTGGAGGGGTCCTCCAATGACAAAAATGTTCGCCTCACCAAGGGCTTTCATCTGATAAAATAGTTGGCCACTTTTGGAAAAATCGATTTTTGGCCATTTTGGACCGGTCCGGACCCTGGTCAGGGCGCCACAGGCCGCTGGATCCACTTTGGAGGGGTCCTCCAATGACAAAAAATGTTCGCCTCACCAAGGGCTTTCATTTGATACCAAACTTGGTCACTTTTGGAAAAATCGATTTTTGGCCATTTTGGACCCGGTCCCCGGTCCGGACCCCTGGCCAGGGCGCCACAGGGGTCCGGGCGAAACCTACTATAGCCTATGCTGTAGTGCTCCCGCACCCCACCCCAAACCCCAAATAAGAGAGACCTGCTCACTGTAGATATTTCTGTAGAAGAGGTTGAAGTTGGAGTTGCGACACGGTAGGGCCCACCACCATCAGGGTGCCCCCGAGCCCCATGGATAGGTCCTAGAGCGAAACTAATGGGCCCTTTAGATTCACCATATAGGCGTTCCTATTCGAATACAAAACCTCAGCCCAGCAGCTCTTATGCATAGAGCCCCACTCATGGGGAGCCTCAGACCCCCTTTTACACGTTAACTTTCGACCCCTGGCCAGGGCGCCACAGGGCACCGGCCGACATCCTATATAGCCTATGTTCATATTCACGTTAGTACCTTCCTACATGCACAACATGAGAACCCGGCTTCGCTCGCTTCGTTCTATTTCGAAGCTAATAGAATTTTCGGACTTATTTTTTTCGGGGGTCATTTTGGGGGTCCCCACCGCGGGGGGGGCATCTGGGAGGGTCCGGGAACCGCGGAAAGTAATTTCCCCGGAATTGGGGCACTTTTTATACAAGAAAAACCTAAAATAGTAGGGCTCTGAAGGGTCCTCCGACCTGCACCCCTGGGGAAGGAAAAAAAGAGGAGAAACGCGACCTGCGCGGGGGGGGGCCAATTTCCATATCTCAAGATCTACCTGGCCGATCCGGCTGAAATTTTCACAGCATGTACCCCTGCCCACAGGCTCCTCACACACCAAGTTTGAGCCCGATCGGTCCACTCCTCCGCTGGCCACAGGCCAAACAATGTCCAGATTATACACATTGCGTCAAATTTTCCCTATTCTAGGGGGAGCGCTAACGCGCTCCCCCTAATACTTGAAAAATAAACCAAAAAAATACACTCAGTATAAATAGGAGTCACAGGAACCTTCAACTACAAATACTTGAAAAAACATGGCGGCGAGCATTTTCAAATCAAAACACAGGAAATAGTTGTTGCAGTGAGATATAGCTACAATCCTTGTGCTTCATTTTCTGACTAAAATTCATATTAAATTTAACTAAATTAAATTAATAGCTAAATTCTTACTGTTCCTGAATACCCCCATCTCCTTCGCTCAGCTTCTTGTTGTGCATTATCAAAATGGTGCAGCTTAAATCTGAAATTACTAATTGCTTGCAATTAATTAATTTTAATTAAATTGCAGCGTCTATACAGAAACCAAGTTCCATGCCCTATCCTTTGCTTACACACTTAAAGGCTAGTACGCAGCCAGGCCAGAATAATATTCTGGATTTTTAGGGGGCATCCCCCACTTTTTAGGTCCTCCCCGCACTCGACCCCTTCCCCACATTATTGCCCCCCCAATCACCCTAAGGTGCCTAAAAACAGCCAAATGTTTATGTTTGGTCAAAAATACAATCGTCTTTTTTGGTGCTCAAACTCAATTTTTGAGAACTTTCAAGCTGTTATAGCAGTTTATGCGGAGCACAGACTATTTCTACAGTATTTTTAGCATTTTAGCCCATTTTATCCCCCCACTTTAGGACCTCCCCTTCCACTAGTGGGAGGGGGGCGTCCCCCAACATAATTGTGCAAAGAAAACCTCAGATATTTAGATTTGAATTAAAATTAAACCTAAGTTCAATCACGTTTCTGTGGGCTTACTCAACATCCAGTCAATTCTACAGTACATAATCAAAATTTATAGACAGTATGAGTAAATAAAAAATTTGATGTGTTTTCCAAACAGAAAACGACAGACAATCCTCCGTGCATTTATGACTAAAAGGAGACAACCTTAATGAAAATCCTATTACTAAGCTCCCAGTTCAGAAACCCTTGCAACAGTCTTACATTACGATTTAACCTTGACTGTGGTTCTTGTTATTCAAAACTCCTGTTAACTTCTATCAGAACCTTCCACCGTACAAAACTAAGGTTCTGTATATCAGTTCCTTCCTTCCAAGGCAACATCTCCAACGTGCCAACAAATTACAAGAAAAAGGTAGAAATACGAACGATCCCCGGAGAAATCATCGATTACCTTAACCCGAAGGATCCCGTACAACCCTCTCCAGCCCTCCTCCCAATTGACGCAGAGCTCTAGAGGAGTAAGTGGCAGCATTAGCTTAATGACAACATGGACTCGAACCACATTTGGGCATTTGAGAGGGAAAAATATAGACTACCCAGGTGCAACGCAATACGCACCATATAATAGTACTACTCAGATTTGAAAAAATGACAGCAAGACTGGCGACCGCTCTGGAAACTTGGACACATACTCCGCACGCTAACGCTGACCCCCCCCCCAAATTTTTACCCAGTCGAAACGGGGGCAGGCGCACTCGCTCTATGCTTGCGTCTGCCTGTTAAAGCTCGAAAACACCAGCAGTAAGCTCGCGAGTTTTGGTCACGCACAGCATGCGATGCATCACGCTTACGAAACATAGAGTATGCCAGCTGGCACTTATGTATTATGTACTCTTGGTGGTATTAGCATAACTCATAACATACCCTAAATGTGACAAATCTGCAATCTAACAGTCTTATTGATACTAAACGCTAAGCAAACCTAAAACCAAAGCTCTACCAAAAACGCAACAACAGGAAATAAACCTTTACTGTCAAGGATTCGTAACAAACAACCATAACTAAAACAACAAAGTACACATGCTCTCAACCACTGTAGATTCATTTCATTTACCCTACAACATTTAAGACAGTGATGTAAGCATAACATGGCAGTATATACGTGATTCTAATAGGTAGGAACATACGCAATGTACACTGCGCAGACGAAAACAACGGAATCATGTACCTAAACGAATACGTACTGGTACTATATAGGAAGTAATTTGAGCCTAGCATACAACAATTTTACAGAACAAATTAAACATCGAACATTACAGGACAATGATCATTGCAAGCAAAACAGAATTAATCGAAAATCAACTAAATTAAATCAGTCCAGTGTATTAACATTCTTAATCCTAACTATTCCGTAGTACTATTTAATTTTCAAAAATAAAACCACCGATTATACACGACCTTAGTCCTAGCGAACGCATACAGGGGACCTGTTGAGGAGTTTTTAAAAAATCGGTAAAAAAAAGCCCAACGAAAACCGTTAAATCTTTTAACTTAGTAAAGCATATATATCTTCTTTTTCAAAGTACACAATTTTGATAGGGATCAAAGTACACAATTTTGATAGTGCACCGCAGGCGCAAAATTTTTTAACTAACAGACTTCCGTAGTTCAAAACTTTTGAAATTGTGTAGTATCATTTTGCTTCTAAAACTAAAATTTCGGTGTTTTTAAATGTATTTTTCTACGAAAATGTGTGTTTTCTAAAAAAATTGGGCAGAAACACAGCGAGAACACAAAAAACCGTGCTTTTAACAATTCTAAAACTTTACGGCACAAAATGATGCTCAACAATTCCTTTAATTCAGTTTATTAATTTATATCAATTATCCGGTAATTTTGATTCTCCAACTGTTTAGGAATTCATGGCTTACAAACGAAGCCATTAAATTCCACCAAATTTATGAGAAAAAACAAAACCCCAAGAAACGACAACGCGTCATCACAATAACACACAATTAAGCACAATCATCATATTCTAAACATGATAGGCAGCTAACTACTAACAATAAGACTGGTTCTAAAACTCTGCCTTAATTTTCTATGTAAGTACGTACACATGGGTATTATAATGCAATTCTAAACCAAAGTACCCCCCCCCCCCTTCTATAAAAACGATACACCCACACCAAACTGCCAGCCGGGGCGTTTCACATCCGTCGGGTAGCTGCTGAACGGCCAGACATAGTTCAGTTCAAATCTGAACGCATTCAGCACTCGAACAGCCAGACCGGCGCCTATCGAAAAACGCGGCCTATGCAGTAGATAGTCAGCAGCGCTGAGTATATCATAGCTATAGTCAACCGGGCAAACGTTGCCCGCCGTCGCGAAAGCATGCAGGAATGCCCAACGAGTGTAGAGGGCACGAAACAGGTGGAGACCCAGCACCCCAGAGGTCATGCCGCCCACAAACGCCCCGTCGGAGGCCACGCCGACACTGTTCAGGCCGAAACCGCGGAGGGTGGTCGGACCACCCAGGTAGGTCCGATCGGGCAGGCCCAGCTGTTGGCCACCGGCCGGATGAATATGGGTCAGTCGAAGGGCAGCCGACAGGAAAAAGCCCTGAAACAGGGGGGCTACGCCCGTAAAATCCAGATCGTGCCGCAGGAAGGACACATCCCCACCGAAGCCGGCCCACTCCTGAGCCACGCGGAACAGCATGCCGCGTTCCGGCAGCGCCTCGCTGTCTAGCGTAGAGTGCTGGATGATGTTGACCAGGGAGCTTTTGAGGGAGTGACCGGCCTGTTCCCGAACGGCCCAGGCGCTGGTCTTGCTGAGAGTGTCCAGGCGACGCCAGTCCAGCGAGAATCGCATCGTGTGCAGCAGATTTTTCAGCGTCTGATGGGTCAGGTCGAAGGCTGAAAAAACAAGCAAAACAAACAACTTGAGAGAAATAAAGTCCGAAAAAGGTTACATCAGAATCCTGGAACCACCGTGAGGATGTCAAACCATCGAAGTAGTAGCTGGCTCATGTTTGTGTGATTTAGCGGGAGTTTTCTGGACACCACCAATCAACTGATGGATAGCACAAAATAGATGTGGTTTATTTATGGAAATTGTCTTCCAATCTTTTTGTTTAAGCCATAGCGTAGGCCATGGCCTCAAGTTTTCGGCAAGAACCCAGTCCGATTCTATTTACTTAATTAAAAAGAGTGTATATACGTTTTAACAATGCAAACAAATTAAAAAATTTTATGGCTCAAGTTTTTTCGGGGATGCCCTAAAAGTTTGGTCGTTGAGGCCACTTGATCTATAGGCAGGCAAATAAAGTAAAAATCCTGTGTCTTACAAATTTTTACGTTTGTACGTGCAAAATCCGCCAAAAATCGCTTAATATGCACAATTCTTGGTGTTTTTAAGCTGAAATGGCTAAAATTACGTAAAAACATCGGTAATTACTGAAAACATATATTTTGGAAATTTGGGGCACAAATGGAATTTATGGCAATATATGGCAATTGTTTATGTAATCGACGGTCGAAATTTATTGGGGGCTTTTCAAGGAGAAGGGTCAGCGAATGAGGGAGCTCGCCGAATAAAAGATTCCCCACCCAAACAAAAATAAGTCAGACCAAATGAGCAAATACTCGTGTACTCTGGCTTGCGTACCTATTTTAACCGAGGGGAGGACGACCTCTTCAACAAATTTCCCTCCCATTCGAGGACCCTCCCCAATGTAGCCATACCACCTTAAACCGAGAAACTGAGAAAGTTTACTATTTTTCTCTTAATTTTTCAAAAACTCTTACTAGTTTGAGTAGATTTATACTTACGACACTTCCGAAAACCAGCCTCAAAATATTGAAATTTAGCATTGTTTGGTTGCTTAACACAATGTTGCCGTCAAAACATGCAACCATTCTTCCCCCCCCCCCCTCCCATCGGAGGAGGACTCCCATGAAGCCCCCCCCAAACTCTTTCACTGACACTAAATATATCCTATGCTGTTGCTTAAAGTTGCTAACAACAAAGAAATCTGACATCAGCATTACGTTACGTACCTGCTCCGTTGGTCAGCACACTGAAGGAACTTTCAATCTGCTGTTGATACTGTCGATACAGATGCCAGCTGAGGGTCGTGGACCGCCAGCCCAGAACCGGTTTCAGAAAGCTCAAATGGAGCAGCTGGGAAGACTTCTGATAGCCAACGGTCGTGGAGGCAGACAGGACTTCGCCCCGACCAAAGAGGCTGGGCGCCGCCATGTCTCCGCTGAGCTGGCTCTCACCGTCATTGCTGATCCCATACTGAAGACGCAGGGTTTTCAGGCGAGGCGGCTCACGGGCCCGGAAACTGATGTCCACCGGACACAGGGCGGGAGAATCAGCTGCAGGAGAGGCTTCCGTTGGAGCTATAAAAATGCCAATATAAGTAAGTACGTATATATATATACCCAAATACCATATTCGAGGAAGAATTGGCCATTTCCGAGCATTAAAAGCGTGGTTAGTTTTTAGTGACTTTCTTTCTTCTCTCAAAGAATGCACTTTAAAAACGCATGCCAAGAGTGTCTCAAATGACTGCATCCATGGAAGGGGGGCCTTCTACATCGACTCCTACTATCTTACCTTTCCCAGTTCCTACCGTCGTGACTGCTGCTCAGTTACCGACCAGTTAAGGACGGATTGTTTGGCTTGGCTAGAGCCTGGGTTTATTTTACTGGGGGGGGGGGCGGGGGGCGCCCCCCCACTCGGCCCCACCCCCGCTTTTTTGGGCTTCCCCCCCCACTCACCCTAAGGTGCCCAGAAATTGCCAAATTTTTAGGATTTTTGGTCAAATTTTTTAAAATTTTTCCGGCTTCGCCGGAAATTTTTGATCAAAAATCGCCTTTTTTGGTGCTAAAACTTTATTTTTGAGCACTTTTACGCATAGTCATAGCAGTGTATGGGGAAAACAGGCTATTTATACAGCATTAGCATTTTGGCCCATTTTATTCCCCCCCCCCACTAGTGGGGGGGGGGCGTCCCCCCCACTTATTTTTGCCTAAAATAAACCCAGGAGCCAAGAAAATTTTGTGGTCTCCGGGGATAGAATCATCAACCGTAAGGTCGGCAGTTATAACCAACACCTTAGACCATTCTCTCGCCATCACAATTCAGCTGAATCGTAAATTGTGATTATACATTAATGTTAACCACTTATACAAACAATTATGCCAAACTTATTCAGCTAGGATGTTTGGTGATTGGATATATACGACTTTGCAAACAAGAAAAACCAAAAACAACAACAAAATTATTCGTAAAGACCACCTTTCAAAATGCATTTAACATTACCACGTACGCATCTAATATGCGTACGTCTCTAACGTACCAGTAGCACTATGAATGTGAACATCGACCTTCTCAAACAAGCCATCATTCTCCATTCGACGTTTGGCATCATAGGCCTCCAAGACTAAATCCTTCAAGGTTGACGCCTAAACTCGTATATATACAATACATATGAGTCAATCCCTGAAAAGTTCAAATATACGAATATTGAGTAGTTGTTAGGGGCTATATGTCTATGGCTATTAGGGATCGACCGGAATTCCGGTTCCGGTTCCGGTACTTTTTGGTTCCGGTTCCGGTTCCGGTTTTTGAAAATGTACCGGAACCGGAACCAATTTTAGCCTATTATCACTAGCAAAATTTTGTTAAAATTTTCAAAAATGTTATCAAACTTCTTTAAAACTTTTTGAAAAACTGCGATTCTCTTATAGCCAGAATATGATTTATTAAAAAATTTTCGCCTGCGGCGCTATTGCATTATATACTTAGAATGTTTACAATTTGTAATAATAATGTCTAATGTATACGTATCGGTGTTATGAATATTAATATATTATAAAACAAAAATAATACTTAATAACTCAGATTAGATAGCACAAGACCGCCGAAACTTTTAAATTTAAGTATATAGTGGTAAAGATACCTAATGCTGAATTGAAATTCTTAAATTATTGAAGCCTTGGCGTCGACCTATGCTATTTCAAAATTATAGAGTGTGCTGTCGTATAATCAATAGCTCAAATATAATCTTTTTAATTGTTTAAATCGAGACTGGACTGTTTGGACTAAGTATATTGCTGTTTTTTAGTAATTAATCCAGTGCGCAGATCAACAGAATTATATACTAAAAAATTATGGATGGAACAAATCGACGGCCTAGAGTGAAAACCTCCTAACTTGCACATATCGATTTTTTGACACCAATGGATAGACACTCTTTACGCACCTTGTGTGAAAAACTCGCATCTCTCTAAGCCTTCTGGCGAGCTGGAAAATTCAAAAACTATTTAGACGTTTGTCATTTTGCGATATCCTTACTGGAAGAAAAACACCTATCTAGTAGAAGATTTGGTTTGGAACCTATTCACTTTTGAATATTTCATAGTGTGAAAACCTCCTGTGTTACGCAAATCATACTGTTGTATGTAAATTAGTTATGCACATAAAGAATCCTTGGTTTGTATATTTATATTTTCTTTGCCTAAAAGAGGATGGCCCAAA
Organism: Trissonchulus latispiculum; assembly: GCA_030248195.1. Taxonomy (NCBI): domain Eukaryota; kingdom Metazoa; phylum Nematoda; class Enoplea; order Enoplida; family Ironidae; genus Trissonchulus; species Trissonchulus latispiculum. The sequence goes on along the minus strand of JASAND010028135.1, from coordinate 7,109 downwards.
GGTCTTGGACTAGTGCAAATCGTCTAAAACGTGTTGTTTCCAATTTTTGGAACCAAAGACTATGCTGCTGCTCTACCTCAGAATTCCAACAAACCTTGATTCCTGAAACTGGTCGGTTGCAGAAAAACACATCCCCTGCCTCTCCAAATCTTCCGATCTTCAGATCGCCTGTCCGGCTGTCTCCGGATACGAAAACTGTTCCTGGGGACATCTCTTGAGGCGAATTGAACGATTCTATGGAACTTGAGGATCAGAACCTTACAGATGACGACGGACGAATGTTTGGATGCCCGCCCATCCTGTTGTTTCACTTGAGCATGAACACTAAATAGCAATCGCCAGCCTGGTCAGGTCAGCCAACCTTCCAGCGAATCTGATCCCAACTATGAGTTATCTGACTCCATCTTCGGATTCTGCCGACTAACAGCATGATCGCGCGTCCGAAGAAGCTACCGACGACGAACTGCCCCCGAAACGAATAAGCGTATAATGGCAGCGATTGACGGAGCTATCCGTGCCAATGCTGATGCTATTACGCCTTAGGCTCCACCCCAGTTTTCGGATTCAGACTTTTTGCTTGAAAAACTGCTGGCGCCTCAGCACTGCTGTTCCAATCATGCAGCTCAAGTGGGTCCTCATCTGAGCCTGAAGCCAAAACCAGAAAAGGAAGAAGCGTCCTGGCCCAACCAATGGGTTGCGGCCAAACGTCGACTAGCCTGTCAAAGAGGACCAGCCTACGGAAAGCTGCGACCGCACGGGATTTCAAACGGGTCCACTGCGCGTGCATGTTGAAATGCAAGAAAATTGCTGACAATGTTGTGTAACAGGAGTTTAATCAGTAGCTTTTAGAAACGGACGAAGAAGAGGAAACCCCATTACCTTTCCCATCATACTGAGGTGGTCCAGAGAAACGAGGCAGAGCTACGAGCTGCCGTATCAATACCATTAGGTATTATTTTACAACAGAAGGTGAAATGCGCCATGTTTCTTCTCTGTCAACGATGCCATCTCACTACGTATTGTCGTAAGGATACATCTAAAAAGTAGAGATGCACCGGGGCCTGGCCCGGCCCCGGTAGTCAGGCCCCGTAGCATCCCTACTCGAAAGTACGTATCTCCAGTCTGGTCTGACCATGCCTGTCCTCTACCTGGACAATGTGGACCGGATCGCCCTGACGGACACAGGGACAGAAGATAAGTTGTCTTATTATCGGCAGACCTTCAACACCAACTTAAGGTATGGATTTTCTCTTCCAATCAAGGATAAATGTCATCGATGACACCCGTTTCAAGTTTTTTAGCCAGCGTAGAAAGCCGAGCTGCAGCAGGAACACCAAAACCGCGTCAGACGGTGCCGACAAGCTTTTGCCCTCAGGAAAATGGATAAGGAATAGTCGGCCGGCAGCCGTCTCAACCTTCCAGGTTGCAACATGAATGGGTCTGCCTGCAGCATGTACTACAGGCGAAAGTTATCCACCTACAACTTTACACTATGGAGCCTGGTTACAAAGACTGTAACCTTCTACACGTTGCAGGAAGCCATCGGTAAAAAGGCTCCGCTGGAAGTTCCACACGTCTGTGGAAGTTTCTGTCCGATCTGCTACCTGAAACCAAGCGAGTCGTCCTCTACAGTGACACTATTGGCGGTCCGATTCAAAATCAAACTGTCACTGCTATGTTCATACACTACTTGGCTACAACGGACTCGCATCTGACCGTGATTGTTGTTTGCTGCATTATACATCACACTGTATTATACATCACACTGTGATGATCATCATCCGAATGCGCAAAGTGTTAGCCAGGAAACCAATCCCGTAAGGTTGGTTAAACTAAGTTGCCAAAAGGAGTCTCACGACGGATGATGTCTCCTCCTTTTTGAGAAAAGTACTTCGAAACATTCCATATCTGGCGGCTAGACCGAGGAGTAACACACAGCACAAGTCTTCAATGCAAAAACAAGGGAAATGACAACCTTTACACCAGAGTGAGACGAACTCTGTGTGTGTGACGAACTGTGTGCTGTTCAAATGATATTTATATATGTATAAAAGCCTAATAAGGGTGGAAACACAGCGACTGAGTTCGCGCTGTCTTCCCGGTCCTTCTTCAGGATCAACATGGCATCGTTATAACCTGCAAGAACGCAGATTGAAAATAAATTCATGGAAAGCGGTAGCCGCCATGCTGTAAAAGGTAAAAAGGTAAAGGTTTACCCCAGGAGATGTCTCCGTCCTATCACAGGACATGGGGTGCCGGTGCTCATCCACATCAGTTTCACCTCAAATGATGACTACATCCGTGGAAAGGGGGCCGGCCCTTCTACACAGACTCCTGTTACCTTCCCACCGTAGTGGTACCCATTTACCGACCAGTTAAGGATGGAAAGCTGGGTTGGCTAGAGACGGGAAAGCGTTTGTGGCCTCCGGGGATCGAACCACCGACCGTAAAATCGGAAGTTCTTACCAGTGCCTGAGACCACTCGGCCATCCCGACTCGAATGTTGTGGTGGAGAAAAAAACTGGTGTAGTTGATATCTATTCCCCATCCGTATGTTTATGCTATGAATGGTTCTGAAAAACGTTTCTGATACTGATAAAACTGGACTGAATCGTCATTGTTGTGAGAACTGAGATAGAAGTAAAAAGTTGTAAGTCCTTTTTGTGTATTCGTAGTTTTATGGGTTCGTTTGCCTGAAAACCTCTTAAAGGTATAGAGCCACAGGATTCGTAAATTGGCGAAAACCTCCCAACTGTATGCTAGAATGGTTAAGTTATCTAAGTTTGAAAAACACCTAAGTGGCACCTAACTCTCAAAGGAATAAAGACAGCAATATAGCGTTGAGGGATTTTATCCGCCTAGTTAGCCTTAATACAGCTGTGAGCGTGAAATCATCTTAATTCAACAAACGTTATACGCAACAGTTTTTGGCCTTTTTCTCGAAATTTTGGAATGCAAGTTAGGAGGTTTTCACAATCAGCCGTCGAAATAGCAAGGGTTTTTAAAATCTTCTGAAGAAACGTCATTTAAAATTTAAAAATCCTGATGAAGCTAGCCAAATAGAAATTTCGTTTAATTCAAGTTGGAGAAATTGTGCATTTCTACTTTCTTTCAAACTTGTGAAAAATACTTTTGGCTTAATGGATGAAAATTTATATATTTCAATCATGCAAAAACATTTGCATTTTAATCAGAAAACTCCAGTAACAAAGCATATAATTATACTGAGATATAATAACAAGCTAAGGAATTAAAAGCCGATGTTCTAAACAAGTCCAATTCTGTATATTGCTGATGTTACCTAAGTTCATAGCCAGATTGTATTATACAATACGGAATTTGTACAGGAACAGTAATTATCAGAAACATTTTAATTTTGTTTGAAATACAGAGAGAATAAAAGTAAACTAATATGGTATATATAATAGATATCTTGTGTTTTCTAAAAATGTAAATGGCATCATTATATTTTATTTTGCGTTTTGAAAATGTTGCAACTTTTCGTAGAGCTCTAGTAAAGTTAAATGAACTTGTTGATTATGACTAGAAATTATCAGACAAGCCAGATAAAAACTAAACATGTTTCAGACTTATTTTGCCGAAAGCTGTAAGAGCAGTTTCTGGTTCGCAAAAATTTCATAGAATCAGTTTCTATCTACTTATATATTTAGCTTAAGTGAAAATCCAGCTTAACTGCATATATACGCATATATATAATTTAATTAAGAAATTAAATTTTATTTGCCAGTATATAAATCTCCTTTAAAAGTCAACTTGCATTCTTGAAATTCGTATATAATGTAAAAACATAGATGCCGTTTATTCATCGAAAATGTGCTCGAATAATATAAACATAGCATATTCATACCGTGAATAATTAATTTTAAATTTTAAATTTGAATTTTAAAGCTATAGAGTAAAGTTTAACTATGCTATAAAACAAAAATCTCTTAATATATTGCAAATTTCATGTTCGTGCATTGAAATAACTATATAAAATATAATTCAAACGTAATTACAATGTTCTAGTAACTATAAAAAAGCGAAAAATTGTGCAAAAGTTGTCCAAAACGTCAGAAAAAATTTTCGATTTTTGTAGTGTTAAAGAGCTAGTTCCGGTTCCGGTTTTTTAAAGCCAGTTCCGGTTCCGGTTCCGGTTTTTGGAGTTCCGGTCGATCCCTAATGGCTATATATTCACCTGTATTCACCTGTCCCCGCGGATGCGGGGTGCCCTTGCCATGGTGACTTTGCTTCGCCAGAGGTCTCGATCTTCCGCGTGGGTCAGCATTTCGGACAAAGGATTCGCTTTCCACCGTTTCCAGGAAACTTCCCTGAAGGCTGGCTCCATTTCCTTAACAACAGTGCGTGCCCACGTATCGAATGCTCTTCCTCTGGGACGCTTCCAGTTCCGTGGTACGGAAGATAATAGGGCCGTTCTCGCAAGCCGAGTCGGCGCCATTCGCAGCACATGCCCTAGCCAATGCAACCGCCTTCCCTTTATTCTCTCCACAACGTCCTCAGTGCGACGGCAGGTTAGATGGATGGTCGATGTCCGGATGCGATTCCGCCTACTGATGCCCATCAGACGGCGCAAACACATGTTCTCAAATGTCTTTAAGGCCGCAGCATCCGCGTGTCTTGTGATCCAAGCTTCACATCCATAAAGTAAGGTAGGCATAACAGCTGCATCAAAGACAGCTATTTTAGTCTCCAAACTAACGGAGGGCTTTGCCCAAAGACATTTGTTGAACGACGCAAAGGAACGAGAGGCCTTCGAAATTCTGCTCTGAATCTCTGAACCTATGTCACCGGAAGCAGTCACAATAGATCCGAGATAAGAGAATTCGTTGACCACTTCTAAGACCGAACCGTAGAGAGCTATGGCAGGCGGATCTGGACAACAACAAGACATCGCCTTCGTCTTCGTAGTGTTGATAACTAGGCCAACTTTTACAGCAGCAGAAGCAATCCGCGAAATGATATCCTGTATTTGCTCAGCAGAGTCTGCGAACACGACGATGTCGTCGGCATAATCTAGGTCCGTAACTTGAAAGTGTTCGCCAGATTCTACTCCGTCAGTAGGTAATAGAGCCGATGACATGACCCAGTCTACGACATAATTAAATAAGGATGGTGACAACACAGAGCCTTGACGCACTCCGGTTTTGACGTTAAAGGGGTCTGATAACTGATTGTTATCGGTTATACTCCTCGGATACCGGAACTGGAGACCCGGAAGTAGTATAGATGTCCCCTTCCCCCCCCGTATCTTTAACACATGATGTGTTAATCATACAGAGTCGTCTTGTTGTAAGACCCTTTTTAATCAATAACCATAGGTAGTCATCAAAACAGGTTATGACGCAATAATTTTGATGATTGCTTATATCACGTGTCATAAAAACCAACAAGAGACCCTAGCTAACCTTGCTAGCTAATTGCAAAGCCCCTTGTAATGAATAACCTTAGCTAGTCATCAAAAGCAGGTTTGACGCAATCATATTGATGATTGCTTATATCATGTGTTATGAAAAACCAACGAGATCCTAGCCAACCTTGACTAGCTAACCCTGACTAGCTAACCATTACGTCACATTTCCTGGAATTTCTTTGACTTCTTTCAAAAACACCCTTTGTTTAGCTAAATATTACGCTGCCCGCAGGCGCAATCAGCTGCGCTGATTGCGCAAGCGTGCAGCGATTACGTAATCATCTTCCCCCCCCCCGCCGCGCCGCCCCTATTGTCATTTTCATTTCCAATGTTATCAAAATACACCCTAGTCGCACTTTTCTTACTGCTCTTTAAAACTCCGTGTAAGTCATTTCGCAGCTGTCAATGGTATATCGACATACCGCCTATTTAGGCGAATGCAAAAGTTATGTTATGCATTTGCTAATGTTTTGAAACTTCCACTTAGTGTTTAACGTACTTTTGCTTAGCCTTACTTTCTTAAAACGAGACTTTTTCTGTTCTTTTTTTGCTTTCCTCTCATTTGCGCTCTTTTCTCCAGAATTTTGCAGCACAATTTAAAACATATAAATTACCTAATTGTTATATAAATCCATGCATAAATATATTATAAATGCCTAAACTGCATTTAATACTCCTCTGGCACTGTTTTTATTTTAGCAAATAATAACATGGGATTGGATTTATCGACTTATAGAGTAAGAATTGGTCGTTTCGTGCTTGGTCCTAGTAAGCTTCTTTACTCTTTACGGCAAAGCATTCTGCAGTTTGTCTGGCCAACCTTCCTCTCAAACTTTCATAGAAGGGTGCAACTAACCCTTAATGCCGTGGTTGACTACGCTATGGAAAGGTGCTGGTCCACAAAACTTATGCTAATTCTACTTACAATGATGACAATATCTTCTGCTTCTGACTCTTCTAACGGGTTCGTTTACATTTATGACCTTTCCTTTATTTAATTACATCATACACCATAGTACCTCTAAATATTTGGACCGTATACTATACAACACTTCCATGTAACAGATTGTTGTCTTCGATTTCAGTATGATCATTATAATTTATTTAAAATTACAAACTTTTCAGACTTTGGCTTAAGCTCAATTGTATTAGCAGTGGCGCCACAATTTAATATAGTAAGTAAAATAGACAAGATAGGACAAAGAGCACTTTAGTTGATTTTTTATTCCTTTAGGAATATATCGTGCGTAATTTGCGGCAAGCAAACTGACAACAAAGCCGCCCTCAAAGACCATTTTGCCCGAGAACACAAATTATCCTGCTGTGTTTGTGGAGTGTTTTCAAGGAAGGACAATCTCCAAGAATCACAGTAGAAAGCGACATGCAGACGAGGATTTAGAAACTACCCTTCATTCTAAGAAACGAGTCCATGGTGATCCAACGTCAAGTTTACAATCAATTCAACTTGGAGGAGCTGGACCCAGCTATAGGTAGATTCGTTAACACAATACTTATATATACTATTAATTATTTTCAATCCTTTTCATTTTGATTTCATTTACAGAAAAGCAGAATGAGGATACTTCAGCGCTCAGCTTCTTAAATACGAAACAATTAACCAATTCATTGTTAAATAATATTTAAGCAGGTAGGAAGATCAAGTTATATATGGTTTTAT
>JASAND010028134.1:0-13195 GCA_030248195.1 Trissonchulus latispiculum | reverse complement strand
CCACTCTGCAAAACTTTCATCTTTCTTTATTATTCAATTAACCTCATTTCAATTTAATTTACATACCTTGTACTTTAACTTACATTTAACCTTCAACATCCTAGAAACTTTACCTTTCACCTGTCAAAATGATTAATTACCTGTCAAATTTGATTGATTACACCGGAAGCGGCACCTTTGATCTTTGATTGACAGGAACAGGTGCGACTAGGTCCCAAAAACTATATAAGGGCGCAAAAATCGGGCACCTCGTCAGTCTGACTCGTGCTGTCGTCGTGAGCGGTCGGTTTTTTCAGCTCTCTCTGCGCTCTAATTAGTTAATTAAACGTGTTCTATTGGTTAATAATTAGTTAATAACTGCGCTTGAAAGTGAAATATAAAGTTGATTAGACACAAGGTTGATTGCAAAGTTAATAAAAACAGGACATTCATAAAAGGATAAGCTACCTAAAATATAATATAAAGTTAATAACGCATTTCAATTTCATTCTAATTTCAAAGAAGTTTACATAAACGGTTTAATAAGTTAATAAAAAGATATTCTCCATCTTAAAAAGAGCATATAAAGTTGCTCATTTGGTTGATTGAACTATACATATAAACGGAATTATAAAGCTACGTAGTTTGCAAAGTTTATAAAAGCGATAATTCTTGACTAGTACATAAAAACGGGAAGTTGATAGAAGTTCATATAAACGAGTAATTCAATAGCACATATATAAACACTTTTGACTTGAATACTAAGTTAATAAAAGGACAAAGTGCAAAGTATATACATAAAAGTAAGCAAAGTACATATAAACGGAAATTATCTTAAAAGTTAATAAAAGTGCAAAGTTAATAGAAGCTGTTCTTAGAGGACATAAAAGCTAGCATACATATACACTATAATTTTTGAAAAGGACGTATAAACGGTTGATTAATTTTTAATCTTTTAATTTTGATTATGGCTTCGATTTCCCAGTTGAATGCGGCCATTGAGACGGGTGTTTGGAAGGGAAACCCGATGATTACCCAGGGCCTAAGAGACCAAGCCATCTCCCTAATCAAAACTGAGTGGGATGGTAAAACTGTAATCGGGACCGACGAGTTTTGGACCTACGCCCAATCCCTTCCCGAAAACCTTCCTCCCCGTTCTGCTAGCACTACCCATACCTGCCCCACTTGTAATGAATCATACCCCACTTTGGCCGAGCTTAAAAAGCACAAGGCAACCCATTCTTCTAGACCCTTATTCCATTGCCCGAAGTGTGAGAAGTCATTCACCGAAAAACATAATATGACTCGACATTACAAAAAATTCCACCCCGACGAACCTCCTTCATATGAGTGCCGGAAATGCGGCTTCAAATATAGGACCTACAAAGGTTATCAGGGCCATTTGAGAACTCACCGAGAAGCCCCCAAACTTCAGGACCCCAAAACTTTAAGGCAAACTCACTTTTCGAATCTCCCAACTGAGGACGCCCCCAAGCTGACTAGGAGTATTGTAAAGGATCTCCCAGAAGACCTGGCCCAAATTTACAGAGAACACTGGAGCAGAATTAGGACTCGCTATTTTGTTTCTTCTGGTCTTCAAAACAGGTATAATTTCAGAATAGACAGTGCGACTCAGATTAAGGAACTGGTTAAAATTATATTCAAACTTCAAAGATGGCAATTCAAATTTAACCTTTTTTTTGGATTCGTACTCAGGAATATTGAAGACGGGGAGCTCAGATACTATTACCCTTCCGGAAATAACCGGTATTTCGACGAGCCTATCCATATTTCTAATGAGGGTGATCTAGGGAAAATTTTCTATGAACTTGAGAGAGGTGATGTCCTCGAGTGGGTCAGGCAGCAGCGCCCTAATACTAAATGGACCGTCCTTCAGATTACAAATGTTTGCTTTTATATTAATAAATTGATCTCCTATCCTGTGGGTGAAGCTAGATACCTTCCCGATTACGTGAAAAATAACCGGGGTCTTAATGCTCTTGTGAAAGATGAAAATACTGGTAGACCCTATCAAGATGACAAATGCTTATTTAGATGTCTAGCATTGGCTTTGGGAGCTAAAGTACATTCGCTGCAAAAGAAAACAAACGAGCTAATTGGTCAATGGGTTCAACCTGGGGAAGAATTCAATGGGGTTTGCCTTGAGGACTTAGACGAGTTGGAGGAAAAGTTTGATATTGCAATTACCATTTACGAATTAGGTCCTGCAGCTGAGGAAGCGGATGAGGAACCGGAAGACCTGAATGAACTCCTAATTAGGAATCATGAAAGGGATCAAGAAATTACAGATATTGCTGCCAAACTCATTCGACGGCCTCTGGGAAAGCGTCCAGGAAAATGGCCATTAACATTTATGAAAATCATTTCTCGTTTATTAAAAATTTAAATAAGTTCACTCTTACCTGGAAATGTTCCAATTGCGAAAAACTTTTTCATCATCATAACGATTTCATGAGACACTCCAAAAGCTGTGAGGTGGGCATCAAGCATATCTTCCCTGGCGGAGGAGTCGGGCCAACCAAAACTATCCTACAAAAAAATCAGTGAGTTAGGAATCCCGGTGCCAGAATGGTACTACCCCTTTAGAATAGCCTACGATTTCGAGTGCATGTTCAAACCAACAACAAGAAAAAGCGGACCAAAATTGATTTACGAAAAAGAACTAATCCCTGGATCAGTATCTGTTGCCTCAAATATCCCTGGTTATGAAACTCCAAAATGCCTAATCACCACCGGGGATCCCTACGATTTAGTGGTCCGAATGAAGGACTACATGGAAGAGATAGCCGATAAGGCATACGAACTTCTTAGGGAAATCTATGAGCCTACCTTATCCGGATTAGCCGAACACGAAAAACTTCTAGCCGAATTTGAGGAATGGCTTAAAGCGGTACCCACATTGGGATTCAATTCAGGAAAATTCGATATGAACCTTATAAAATGTTGTTTAATTACAAATTTACTCCTAAATGGCCAAGACATTGTAGTAAAAAAGAATAACAACTACATGGCCCTTTCTACCCCCAAGTTGTACTTTCTTGATATTACAAATTACCTTGCCTCTGGGACATCCTACAAAAAGTGGCTAAAGGGTTTTAAAATTGAGGAGCAAAAGGGCGCCTTCCCGTACGAAGCTTTCACTTCCCTCGAATTTCTTGAGCAAGGGTTCCCACACCGTGATCTATACTATTCAACTTTGAAACAACAGGAAATTTCAGATGAGGATTTCATAGCCGTTGTGGCAGCATGGAGGAAAAATAAATTTAAAACTGTGAGGGATCTCCTAATCTGGTACAATAATTTGGATGTAGGACCCTTTCTTCAAGCAACCGAAAAGATGGTGGACTTTTGGAAAACAATGGGAATTGACATGTTCAAAAGTGGGGCTATCTGTCTCCCTGGTCTAGCTTACAAACATATGATGAATAAAATTCCTAAACACACAATTCTTCCCCTCTTCAGTAGATTCACCCAAAATTGGCATAAATTAATAAAAGATAATATAGTGGGAGGTCCTAGTTTGGTATTCCATAGATATCATGAAGCCGGGGTAACTGAAATTACAAACGGATTTAAAGTTGCACAAATTTTTGGGTTCGACGCCAACGCCTTATATCTCTGGTGTACTATGCAAGAAATGCCCACTGGTCTGTATGCCGAATGGAAACCCACAGAAGATGGGAAGTTTAAAAGGTGGCTACAAAAGGGCAGGAAAGAAACAATGTGGCTGGAGTATATGGCAAAGGCACTGGGAGTTCGGGTTGAACACGCTTACAACGGGGGCCAAAAAAGAATTGGAAAATCCAAAGTTGATGGGTGGGTCTCGGAGAAGAATCTAGTCCTACAATTTCATGGGTGCTATTTCCACGGACACGGTTGCGAGTTAGATAGAAATCAGGATCAGGAAGATCGAACGAAGAGAAGGGAAAGAACAGAGAGGGTCTCCCAAGTAATTAAGGATGGGGGTTTCGATTTAATTGAAAAGTGGGAATATGAGTTTGATAAAGACCTAAAAGATTCCCCAGATATGCAAGAGTTTATGGAGGAACATTTCAACCTTCCTAAGAAAAGGTCTATCCTCACTTTTGCACAGTTAGTCACCCAAATTCAAGCCAACAGACTCTTTGGACTAGTTGAGGTGGATATTGAGGTACCTGAGGATAAGAAAGAACATTTTGCTGAGATGACTCCTATATTTAAAAATGTGGAAATTGCTAAAGAAGACATTGGGGATCACATGAAAACATTTTGCGATTTGAATGAGCTAATGAATCAACCGAGAAGGGGTCTAATTGGTAGTTACTTTGGAAAGAAAATTCTTCTGGCTACTCCCCTAATTAAATGGTACCTAAAACACGGACTCAAAATAACTAAGATTTATCAGGCAATTGAGTTCAAACCTAAAGCATGTTTGAAAGAACTGGGAGATGAGGTAACCTACCATCGTTCTGCCGCAGACTCGGATCCGGATCTAGCACTCAAAGGGGAAATTTTCAAGCTTTTAGGAAATTCTTACTATGGTCGGACTATTACAAACTTAGAAAAACACCAGGATGTAAAATATTGTCAAAGATCAGGGGCTAGCAGGGAAGTCAATGGGTGGAGATTTCGGAGACTAGATGATTTAGGGAATGGGATCTACGAAGTACAATCGACTAAGTCCAAAATAGTTTATCGACTTCCAGAGTTAGTGGGATTCTTCGTTTACCAGTACGCCAAACTTAGGATGCTACAATTTTACTATGACTGTCTGAAACCCAATTTGTGGCCCGAAACCTTCCAGTTGTGTCAAATGGACACCGACTCTCTCTACTTTGCATGCTCTTCCAAAAACTTAAGTGATTGCGTCCCTATTAGAAATGAAAAACAATGGGATAAGGCACTCAAGGATTTCTTCGTTCAGGACCCTAGCCAAAAACGAATACCCGGTTTGTTCAAGGAGGAATGGACCGGGGACGGAATTATAGCCCTTTGTAGTAAAACCTATCTAGCATGGGAAAAGACGAATAAAGTCTCCCATAAAGGAGTCAGCAAGGCCCTAAATGAGTACACCCCCGAAGATTTTAAAGAAGTTTTAGAAACTGGTAATACAAAATCTGGAGAAAATCGAGGGTTCTTGAATCCAGACAATAAAATGATACAGTACTTTCAAACAAAGGATGCTCTAACCTACGTTTACCCCAAACGAAAAGTATTAGCAGATGGGGTGACAACAGTTCCTTTGGATATATGATTGTTTTATCCCAACAGTCCTCTTAAGGACTATTGTATATATTGTATATAGATATGCTGTATATAATGCTTGCATATAAACAATAATCCAAAAAAATAAAAACTAAAAAACTAGAAAAAATTAATAATATAAAAAACCCAAAAAATCCACTAATGGGCCTACGCCGGGTCCCAAGCCCCGGGGGAAGAACGCAGAGGGGTGGTGAGGAAGGGATAAGGGTGAAGAACACAAGGAAAAGAAGGCGAAAGGGTAGTGACGTCATACAGTGCAAACCTATGTTCAAGGGGTGGGAGGGAGTGGGAGTGAAAATTTGGGATTGGGATTCAGGGTCGAAACGGGTACACTATACTACTAACCTGCAGTAGTGCGTTAAAATAAAATTCCTCAAAGTTATCTCCACTACACACGATTCTACTTGCTGGTTTGGAATGCAGCTAAGGCTTTATAAAATGCTTAGGCTGACCAGCTAACACGAAGGAATTCATTCTAGTCATTAGTGTCGAGGTCGGTAACTGCATAACATAGGTTTTATGTTCATATATTTGTACTGCAAACTTAGCTTGCGTAGTCTTCCACTCCACTTCCAGGTTTAATGTTATTATGCAATCAAATTTATGATATTGCTCCTGCATCCCTCTATTGTAAGATATATCGTGTTCCAATCGCTTCCAACTTCCAATCTTCCAGTAAATTCCGGTAAATATTTGTTCTTTGCCATTTTAGCTATTGGTTTCTAGAATGCAGCCACAAACAATTTTAATTTAGATACTCAGTTTCTAGTGTTTTGCGAAATCCTATTCCTGCTACGCATATAAACGTTCATGTATGCGGGCTAACTGCAAGCCACAAAACATGCGCACTGAAACAAATTTAGTGAAACTAATTTTCCGTTTTCCTTTTAGTGACTAGTTCCATCTGAGTAATGAGACTAGTTCATAAAGTGTAATGCGAAAAGTATAACAAGGTAGCTCTGATCCTTGCCTACAACAGTTTTATAAGTTTCAAAGGAGGAATCTGAATTATGAATCTGAATTATTAAAAATCTGAATCTGCACTAGTAGTTTGATGGCTTAGATGAAACATCAGTCAGCAAAATTACTTGAGCGATAAAAGTTTGCACCAGAATCGGAATCCTCGCAATGTCGTTATCGCTAAACAATAATGGTATTACATAATGATTATAGAATACAAAAATGTCATACAATAACTTGTCCAAAATACTTGGAAAAGTAGTCCAACGCTGCCTTGAAACGATCGTTGTACTAGTTTTCCAGCGTTGTACTACTGTGACATTTGGGCTGCTTTGCTACTACATATACACAATGTATTTATCACAGTTTGGTGACGTCGGTGTATTCTTGTTTGGCCCAAATCTGATTTGGCCCAACTGTCAGTTAAACTGCTAATCCCCGCCCACTCTACTAAAGGGAGTCTTACGGTACAGTTTATTGCGTGCAAGCAACTGTGAGAGGCGGGGAGCTGTTTACAAAAATTAATACTTTTCAGCGGAAAATAAAGAATTTTAAATTAAAATAGTTTAACTGATAATCTATATAAGCCTTTGTATTCACTATAACATATAAAATTAGCTAGAATTAATATATAATAGGAATAACTTGAGGTTAAACGGTTAAAAAATTATAATTCAAATTTGCACAGCAATTAATATTAAAACTATTTTTAAACTTTGTTTAGGATTTATGTAAAATAGTTTTTAACTCATGCATGTATATCTACGTTCTTTTGAATTTCATTGGTCAAGTAATATTGTTTAAAACAACCAATCATAGTTATGGGCCAATTCAGAGTTGGGCCAAAACATACCAAACCGTGACCTCTTGCTAACATAACAAAAGTGTCCCAGCAAAAGGCAATTGCTAAGTTAATCGTTAATCGGCGGCTTAGTTGAAACGTCTTATTGAGATAGTTTAAGACGACTTATTCAGCTTTAGGACGACTGAATCTTGCACTTCTTAATGACAGCACCCCCTTACTTTTACAGTAGTTTTGTAATGACGCCAAGACCAAATTCATTTTGGTGACCTCTTTTACAAATGACCTCTTTTCGACTACCCCCCCCCCAAACGGAGGAGGGTATGCGCTGTCGATCTGGTCGACCCCCACAAATGGGAGAACATTCGCGTATTGTGGTCTGAGCACCGTTACGCAATGCCAAGAAGAGAAGCCTACTAGTGGCTTACTCTTCTTCTTAAATATAAGGGAATTAATTATGGACTCTTGGTTGCAGCAACCCGCACCCTAAATCTCATCAGGATACATAGCAGTTATGATTCAAAGTTTCATAAAAGAAGCTCTAAAAAATTCCTCCAATAACTAATCGTCAACCGAAAAAAACAAAGAAGCCTGAAAAGTTTCAATTTCTTGCTTTTTCAAATTTTCAGATTCAGATTTCAGTTCATTTACTTCAGGCGATTGCAACTTATTCGTAGCTAGTTATAGGCCGTGCTGTACTTCAGCAGCACTCTAATACAGCGGAACCGGATGTAAACTTTGCAGCCAAGCCAATAAAGGAAAAGTGTATAATTGGCACGGTTTGGAATGCTCTTTTGCACATGCCAACAAAATTTCAGACGATTGCAAATTATTTGTGGCTAGTTGTAGGCCGTGCTGTGCTTCTGCTGCAGCGCAACAACACGTAAACTTCACTGTCAATGCAGGAACCATACTAGGCACTGCCTGTAATGCTCTTCTGCACTTGCCTGCAAGGTTTCAGACGATTGCAACTTATCCATCGTTGGTTACTGCGTTAATGGTAGTATTGCATATATGCGGCATGAGTCTAGCGCAACCACATATTAGCATCGCTATTAACTTACGAAACATATCTATACCAGTTTGCCAAAGCACAAACTATCTTCATGCCATGTTTCAACGACCTATGACCATACACTAACACGGGGTCCGATTCATGGAGTTCTGAGCCGGCTCAGACGAACGGTCTTCAGGTGAAGTAATCCGTGAACTATTCCTACACATCTATTGATAACTACAAATAGAGCGAGATAACACCTTTTACATCTATTCCTTCATGTTTATTTCTAGACATCTATTGACAACTACATGTAGAACGGGACAACACTTTTTACTTCTATTCATACGTTAACATAGGGTCGGATCTGGGGGGGGCTTGTACCTTGAACCAAAATTTTCGAGGGGGGCTTGTACCATTACTATAAATTAACACAAACAGTAATATATACTCAAAATTTTTAAAAAATTTCAAAATTTAGATAGCTTTTTTGGAAAAAATACGAAATTTAAGCAAAAACTACCGGCGAAGCCGGAAATTTTTTGAATTTTGGTGCGAAAACCTATTTTTTTCCGACCATTTCTGGTTACCTCTTGCCCAATTTGTCCTCACCCCTTGCCCCTGACGGCAGTAGGGCTTGTACCTTGTCCGAGTCGGGGGGGGGGGGACTTGGACCCCCCATACCCCCCGTGTTAACCTATGCTTCTATTTCTTCATGCTTATTTCTTATCTATTCCCACATCCTTATTTTTGCACATCTATTAATAACTACAAGTACAGCGAGACAACACCTTTTATTCCTTCATCCTTATTTCTACACATCTGTTGAAACTACAACTAGAACGAGCTTTTCCATCTATTCCTTCACCTTTATTTTTACACATATATTGGTATTAGCCGTTTTAGTGTATACTATTTCTTCTGTATCTCCTATCTCCTCTGTAGCAACACTAGTGTGGAATTTGGATATTCACAGTAAATAATTTCGAGTGTCAATAAAGATTAAAGGTTCGTGTGAGTGTGTAACATGTCTGATTCTATCCCTACTTAATCGCTAACCTAATTAAGCTAAACGGCATAGCCCTAATTTTCACACGGATTTACTTTAGCAAAACAACAAAGTACCAAGACGCGATCAGTTCAGAAACAAACGATATTCCGAATTTAACATAGTTTTCCCATCAACAGACTTAAAATAATATAAAAAGAATTTAAGCAAGCACCGCGTAGAAATTACGAGATTACAAAAACAAAAACAAACCGTGAACAAGTAACTGACCGGTGTTTGGGTGTACCCCCAAAATAATCCCCCACCTGACAGTTGAACAACGCCGGAGAAACGTAATCACTAATAATGGCGCCCGAGCTGCCAACCGTCACAAAGTTTGAAAACCAGAATGACTGAAAATGTAATCAAAATGGCGACGAAGATGTATTAGCTATGTACGGCCTTGGACCGTACACAGCAGTCAAATTTAGATTGATTTTTGATGAAGTTAGCACTCACTTTTGAATAATTTAATGTAAAATCAAGGAAATATTCTACACTAGCTTCACACTCACAGAGCATCACTTCTCTATACACATTGATTACCTACAGGGACCTAATTTGATGCCACCCAAATGCATAACGGAACATAAATTTATGTCACACGCGAATTGCAAGCTCAGCTCATATTTGCAATATTGGCAAATGGTAATCCTTGCACAGGTGGATAGTTTCACAAAATTCTAATAACATTCGAGTATTATTTTGATTGTGATGTAGATTTGAATTAGTGACATGAATGTTGATTGTACTGATGTATACTTGCTAGAGCCGGAATATCTAACACCGCCTACTGGTCTTTAGATATAGCAGAAACGAGGGTATCTTGTAGTAGTTGCGGTCATAATTGCATACAAAATGACACTTAAAAACGCCAGTGTTTCTAATTTGACAGTGGAAGCCGTCAAACCGAATCCTTTACTACCCCAAGCATTGAATTTGAAAATGGCCGTCTTTGGTTTTCAGCCGGTGACTACATCAATTGCTGCATTAATCAGCATGTTTGCTTTAACTGCAATGCTACAAAGCAAATCGTTAAGAAACGATAAAGGGATGATCTTGTTAGCAGGTTATTGCTTTTCTATTTAGATGTAAATGTTTGTGAACACATCTGCAAAATAGTTAATAATTTTACACCATTGTTATAAACGGATGACTAATGTAGGGGAAACCTGTTGTAGTTGTGATTTAATCTGTAACGTTGTGTAACTAACGTATTGCAAGCAAGAATTCGTAACTATCGTTATGAGTGTTCAGATTGACTGCCAGTTATAAATATGTACTTGGTGCGCTATAATTAAGTAGGTTGCGGCTAGGGCGGTTAGTAGTAGTTAAGTATTAGTCACAATTAAACCCTCAGTTACTGCTTAAGGTGCTGGTTTTCTTTTTTGAATCGTTGTAACCTTATGAATTGCAGGTGTTGGAAAGTGAATGTTTATAATGAATACATTCTGCTCGTTTATGCGTAACTGGCAAAATTACTTACTTATTAATCTTAGTTTCGTTTGTTCTTTCATTTGTCTTGCCCATTACGGTTTGAAACGGTCGAGGTTTGCTCCCATCAGACAGTGTGGGCTGGCGCGAAAGCGTCTTCTAAAATGTCACTACAGTTTGGGAACGAATTCCAACTTAGGCTTGGTTCGATTGTGCCCGGGTGGCTCAATCGGTAGAGCGTTGGCCTAGACAGCCAAAGGTTGTGGGTTCGATCCCCACCTCGGGCCCGAATTTTTCGGGTCGGAGGTGCTGTAGTGACAATCTTAGTTTCGTTTGTTCTTTCATTATGTCACGCAAAAGTTGTGGCGGTGATTCCTTTTGGGGCACTATCGCTGGGGCATGACCTAAATCAAGTTTCAAACCTTTCCTTTCCTTTCCTTTCAAACCTTGAACCATTCCAAAATTAATTCTTTTAGCGTTTTAGCACCATCAGTGCAATCCGGCTTCGAAAAGTTGGCGTTTCCCTTCGGGGTGGATTTATTCGATTTCTGACAGCTAGCTAGCAGTTGCATACTTATAGCTAAAGTCATTGAAAGATCTTGTTATGCTCCATATTTTTGCTTTCGAAAGCCCCTTTCTAGCTTTTCTCTATCGAGAGATATAATTAATTTCTTATTTTGGAGTCGAAAACTTGTCAATTTTATAGAAATTAAATAATCCACTATTTCTGGAGCTACGCAATCTGTAAATTTAAACTAAAGTGTTCGTTTCGAAGGTTTCACAGAGGCCAACTATTCGAGGCGTGATCATTACACAACAGGAACTTTTGTGTCTGTACTTATTGAAAAAGCAGTTTTTGCAAAAAAGCTACCGATTATTTCCTTGTCCTTTTCTATGAGTGCTTTGTACCTTGTCCTTTGTCCTTGTCTTTGTCCTGAATCCCATACCCAATCACCGGACCAAGACCTCCGGACCACTGGGCGGATGCCCCACGGCATCAAGCGCCCGCTCAAACCAGACCAAGACCATCACCGCCAGCCTTCCAGACAACAAACCCGACCCGTCCAAACACCAGATAGAGCCGCTCGGGGCCAACCCGAATCACAAAAAGGGGCAATACAATCACAAACAGACAACAGAGTAACATAGGAACGCTCGCCGTCAATGGGGACAGGGGGGAGGGAAGGGGAAGAGTTAGCATAATACAGAACAAACAAACAAAAATGGAATAATATACGGCATGTACAGAGATGGCTAAGCATATAGGCATGATGCCTAACAGTAACGAACGGGATACTTGGGCAAAAGCCCACAATACATATATATGAGGCCCGATTAATTTAGAGAGTGTAGGCAGAAACCGATGGAACCGTTATCTTCCCTATGGGGAAAACGCAGGCACCGTAGGAGACGCCAAATCAGAGAAAACGGAAAATAATTCTCAAGAGTCAAAATTGCCGGTCCGGGGCTGACCGCCCACCGTTACCTTCCCTATGGGGATAGCGCAGGCGACGAGCAGCCACGGACCCGCCGAGGTGCGGCACGGTGTTAAATTACCCCAGTACTATTGCCTATACGGTAAAAAATTAATATAATAAAATGCAAGTAATACAGAATACCCACCCTTGTAGAATGTGAAAATTCAAAATTTCAGAGTTCAGCGTAAATATATCAATAAGAATGAGTTGTTTATTTATTCAATTTGCATTAAAATTAAATTTATTCAATTTGGAATAGAAATCCAAAAGGAATTTAATCAAGTTTTATAAAAAGACCAAAGAAAATTTATCATGAAAACAAGAGAAAGTCTGAATTTATCAGGAAAGTGAAAAGAAAAATCAAGAAATGCACTAAAGAAACTAGAAGCAGTGCTACGAGAAAAATGAAGTGAAAATTTATGCATGCAAGTGAAAACAATTTAGAGATCATAGAACCACCACCCTTTATACCAATACGGGCCAACACAAACAAGGACATACCCACCCCGCCACATAAATTACTGACGAGCCAAAACTTTTGCCTCCCGTAGGCGCTGTTCGCATTCTCGGACATTCAAATCATGAAAAAGGGTAGGGAAAAGTTCGCGGCGTACTATCATGCAAATTTTGCCCATCCAGTTCTTTCCTGGTGGGTTGCGAAGGCGTTCACTGCGTTCTCGTGGAGTCAGACTCTTAAGAACGGAGGCATCGATGCCACAGCCCCAAAAGGTATCCGTAGATACAGCTTCAGCCAAGTAGGCAACCCCGGTGTTATAGACCCAACGGCGAAATTCGGGCACCGATGCAGCTTTGGCGCGAATCACGTCTAACATGATTAGAACGCGAATTAGGTGGCCCTTGCCCGACTTCGCGTGCCACAAAGTTCTCAAAGGAGAACCGTCGGGGACCCATTCGCCTACAAATTCTTCAGCCATGTACTTGGCCTGAAATGTAGCATCCCCTGCTAGCGCCAGGTAACGAGCCGCTTCAGGTAGCATGAACCAGTCATTAAATTTTCGAAAATTATAAAGTTGTTCAGATGTTGCAAATTCAAGATTTCCCCATTTGATGTAAGGGATGTCAGTGGAATCAGACTGAGGATCAGGCCGGACCGGCCACATGTTTGAAGCAATACACCCGGTGCCCTTGAAATAACAAACTTGCTCAACAAAGTGAGCGTTTTCCAGAGAATTTCTAGGATGGATCCACAAAGTATTAACCAAATCTTCAAC
>JASAND010028131.1:0-35129 GCA_030248195.1 Trissonchulus latispiculum | reverse complement strand
GTGAAATTCCTCAACAACTGTAAAGACATACGACTTTATTTGAATCGTCCACTAAATGAAACAGATATATACCATTGGTTAAGGTCGCTTCAGCTGCGTTTTGTATGAAATTAAAGCCACTTCAGCTTCTTTGAAGATTGCGCATAATTATGTAATATTACATTTGGTTGATGATATTTCAGCATACAGTTAAAATGGAGAGCTAAAACAACACAGGTTTATGGTTTGTGTAACGGCACTATTCGTTTGTGTAACGGCACTATAGGCTGAAGCATCGCAAGCTAGTGTCAGCGGTAGCTTTGGATCAAAATGAGACAGCTTCAAATTTGACTTTAAAAGGTGGTTGATGGTATTGAAGGCTGTATCACATTCTTTACACCAAATCCAAGCTTGATTTTGCTTCAGTAATTTTGTAAAATGGTTGACAAATTGATGCAAAATTCGGCAAATATTTGTTGTAATATGTTATGAGGCCCAAATAACTTTTCAGTTGTTGTTTAGACGTCGGTTTCTGTATTTTCTGTAGAGCTTCAATCTTGCTTGGAATTGGTTTAATGCCTTCGGCAGATAGCTTGTGACCCACCAGGGTAACTTCGCGTTTTAGAAATTCACATTTTTCCCAACCCAAACGACCGTTTGCCTCGTGAAATCTGCGGAAAACCATATCCAACCGTTTGTTATGTTCCTCTTTTGTTTTACCGGATACTACAATATCATCAAGGAACCAAGCCACCCCAGGGATTCCATTCAATAGATTGTCCATGTACCTTTGAAAAATTGCCGGTGCGATGCAACCCCAAACGGCAACCTTTAATATTGTAGTAAGCCCAAAGGTGTGTTGATAACACAATATTTTTTGCTTTCTTCACTTAATCTAACCTGATGATACGCCCTAGCCGTATCCAGTTTTGAAAAGTATTGAGCACCGTTTAAACTGTAAAGCATTTCCTCTACTCGTGGAAGGGGATGGAATCAACTTCAATATTTGGATTAACAGTAACTTTAAAATCAGCACATACCCTTAATGAACCATTTGGCTTGACAATAGGCACTATGGGTGCAGCCCAATCTGAAAATGGAATCGGTTTCAAGATGTTTTCTTCAATTTCCTTCTGCAACGTAGCCTTTACTTTATCCAACAAAGCGAAAGGAATGGGCCTGAGTTGAAAAATTTTGACAAGCAGTCGGCTTAAGAGTAATTTTAGCTTCAGGCAACTGCAAGCGGCCCAAATCCGTGCCAAACACTGGCTTGTACTTGTTAAACAAAGAAGTCAGTTCTGGGTCCGGGCTATCTTTGCGAAGATTGTGGATAGCAGGTGAACTGTTCCTCGGCTGGCAGTCTTCGCTCTCTTCTTGACCAATCAACTGTAATCTTTTCCAACCATGGCCGTCCAGCTAGAGCCGAAAAGTTCCCTTTTACCACAAACAGCTCGCATTCCTTTGGGTTTGCATCGTTATCTCCTTGGACTTTAACTTTTACTTTTCCAATGACGCGTATCATTTGCTTTGTATAAGTTTGTAGTTTTAGTTTGGTTGGAACAAGTTGCTTTTTGTTGCCACACTTTTTCCATAGCTTTTCCCCCATAACTGTGACGCTGGCCCCAGTGTCCAGTTCCATTAAAACCCATGCACCATTTATGCAAAACCATGCTTTCCAGGCAGGACTATTCTCTTCGGTTAGCTGATGGATTTCCCAAGTTTTGTGGTCATCCTCTGGTAATTGCAGGAGTGATTCGTCGTCAAGATTCCTGTCGTTGTCGTCGTCTTCGGAGTGCAGTTGGTGTACCGGAGCCTTCCTACTTCTTTGTCGAGATGTTGGGACCTTGTTTTCATGTTCCCGGCGACAGACTCTGGAAAAATGTCCCAATTTCCCACAGTTGTTGCAGGTTTGTCCTGTTGCGGGACAGTTGTGTCGACCTCGAAAGTTCCACCCACACCGTCCGCATTTGGAAGTATTATCAGTTGAATCATTTGAACGCTGCGGCTTTGACTGTGTGTAGTTAATGGTTCTAGCATCGGCTTTGTAAATAGGCTCCCGTAGCTTTTGGAGATTAAAAGCATCGGTTTCGGATGTTTCCAGGGTAAGTGCCAACTTTACTGCCCTCTGAAAACTCATCTCCTTTTCGGTAAGCAGTTTCTTTTGGATCCCTCCATTGGCTAAACCAACGATTAGTCTGTCCCGTAAAAGTTCATCCATTAGTTCTTGTCTGAATTTGGCTCTGGTGGCGAGTTTGCGCAGTCGAGCAACAAATTCAGAAATCTTTTCGGTAGACTCTTGAAAGGCTGAATGGAATAAAAAACGTTCCATCAGTTGGGTAGGTTCGGGATCTAAATGTTCCTTCAGCAGATTGCACAGATTTTCAAAAGTTTTATCTTTGGGCCTTTCGGGTGCTGTCAAAGACTTGAGGGTTTCGTATGTCTCTGGTCCAATCGTTGATATCAGATAGGCCACTTTTACGGCGTCATCAGTAATTTGACGCACAAGAAGTGCAGCCTCCAATCGTTCCTGATATGAAGTCCAGGACTCATTTCCGCTCTCAAACTGCGGAAAACTGTGAAAATCCATGATATATGAACCGCAGCGCCAATTTTATAATAGGCTGCTTTAATTCACTGAACAGAATTACAAAACTGAATTGTAGCTATTCAAAAGAAACATCGTAATCAAAGAAAACTCATTACGATACTTGCTATAGTTGTTGAACAAATCAAAGTTAAATAATAGTCTCACAACACTATTCGTTTGTGTAACGGCACTATTCGTTTGTGTAACGGCACTATTCGTTTGTGTAACGGCTCTTTTAGTTTGTGTAACGACACTAACGGTTTGTGTAACAGGAAAACACCCAACAAAATTGTACCGGAAGGGTTATTTGCACTCTACAGTATCTATGTCATAACCATATATGCAAAGTTTTGGCACTGTATCTTTCAGATAGCGAAAAAGTTTTATGTCACAAACGTTTAAACCTAACTTTTTAATTTTCCTGATGTTTAACACATGTCAAGGTTACCTTTGAAGGAATCTGCAGAACGATATAGAAGTACTATTACGCAAAACGCTCATGTCTTGTTTGGAAGACCCATGGGGCTTACAAAATATGTTAAAATGAGCAAAATCGGACAGGGTCGAAAAATGCCAAAAAGGCAGGACAAGCCAAAAAGTGACCCCTCTTAAGAGAGAGTTCAATAATTAATACTATTCCAGAAATAACCAAAAACAGTAAATATACTTCTTCCTTAGTCCTTTCCTCATCTTTCAAACGTTTCCTGCTGATATTCCAAAGGGCCCGATCAGAGGGCTCTGGATCTTCAACATCTTCTCGAATACGAACACGTTTCTCAGGCATAGCGTTATCTGTAGCAGAATTACACTAAAATTTGACTGCATATTTGTCAACATTTTTATAAAATACAGGACGACAGCATAGCCAGAAATAATGCGAAAGGGAAATTCCAAATATTGCCGGAGGGGTGGATCTGGGGTGGAACTCCATAGAATAAAGTAAATTGTACTTGTACTAAATTTTGACTTATATACAGAATTTTTTCCGATATATTCGATCAAAAATGCAATATCTGCAAATGGTGTTGAGCAATGTTGCACAGAGCGTGGAAAGTAAATGTTTCTGGTTTATTTTAGGTCAAAATTCATATATGGGGGGCAAAATTGCTCCCCCGTATGGGGGACATTTTGGAACAAAGTTTCGCAAACTTTAACGTTCATGTGTAAAAACTGCAAAAATCGCTAAAAATGAAGCTTAAATACCTGTGTACAAGCAGCCAAAATAGCTAAAAATGAAGCTTAAATAGCGAAAATGTCATTACAAAAATTGCTACATTTTGGCATTCTTTTCAGGGTTATGGGGGAGGTCTGAATTTGCATGAGAGGAGTTCACCGATTGAGGGAGCGCCAATAAAAATAAGCCAGTGTTTATAGTTTCGGGGAGGGGAATTCCCCTACCTGGCCCTCCTCTGCCTACCCCGAACGAATGCTCGTGAATCTTTCATACGAAAAACTCAAGCTGTTCTAAGCAAGTATACAGTGCGACTTTGAACAGAAGTGGTCGAGTACCAAAGGTCACCAAAGTGAGCAAAGTGACCAAAGCTCAGTGTTCCTGATTTCAGAGTCACCAACAGTCGCCGAAAATCTAAAGCTTACAACTTTAGCTTATATATTAAGCTAACGAAAAGGATTTCAGATTCGTGCTCAGCGCCATAGAAAAACACTGTATGAAGTTTTCGCTAATTCGAAGGACAACAAATATTTGATCCCCTTCGTCCCCTTCTGTTACCAACTTAAAATTTTGAAAATTTTTGAAAATTTAACAATTATTTTTAAATTTTTGAATGCATCAGCCTCCAGTATGCATACGTACAAAATTTTAAAGCTTTTTGTCAAAAATCCAAACTTAGAGCTGGGGTGAATTGAGCAAGAGACCCTAAACTTGTACGTATACTTAAAATACTTAAAAGGTTGGCTAAACCAACGGTGCTCAACACAAGGCTATCCAACATTTTGGATTAAGAATTGAGCTAACGTAACCAGTGTTGGTTTGTTTATAACTCAGACTGCAAATGCAACCATCATTTTTAACCCGGCGATATTCGCACCAATATTGCTACCAGCGGCTGCTAGTATGTGCTGCGATGAAAATTAAAAATGAGCCATACAAGGACAGCGTTTGGGTTTTTCCGAATCGCGAACTGTGCTTTTCACCGTTTTATAAAAATGTATCGTGATAATCACTTGTTCGAGTTTTTACACGTTTACAACCATTTCTAAGGCATGTAGTATATTATAGTGCTCGGACCGGTTCCGATTTTTTATCCCGTTCCAGATCACCGCTTCCGGTTCCAGTTCCAGAGATTTTTTAAAAACGAATAGGCAATTCAAAAATAATCATTTTTTATTTAAATTGGATGTCCCAACGTTGTTACCTGGAGCCCGTTGCATAAAAGTTATTACTAATAAATTATTAGTGATTAGTTGATTAGTGTAGCAGTTTTATTGAAAACAACTAAAATTATGGACGAATTATAGGGATGTGTTGTAGTTTTGTAGCTTTTGAGATGCTCTAGCGAACTGAATATTCAAAATTGATGTGCAATTAAAATTCCGGCTGTGTCAGAGGAGAAATCTTAAAAATTAACGTTTTCCTTGATAATATCGACCATTCTGACTGAGTATGCGAAGACTATTGAAAATCTTCCTTATTTTTAAATCAGTTAGTTCATTACCTACAAAATAATGCCAAAACATGTCGCTTCTATCAATAGTGTTGCTCATTAATACTGCCACACTAATCAACTAATCACTAATATTTTTTTAGTAATAACTTTTATGCAACGGCCCCTGCTCGCAATTTCGCAAACTATGTGGAGGTCAGCAACAACAAGTTTATACTTATTAATTGTAGCAGCCAGATCAAATAACCCTAAAGGAACTTAGCAGATATTATAACCAGAGCGCTGACATTTTATCAAGTACCACCAACAATTGGACGTATTCCGCAGATGTGAGGGTCATTCAACCAAGTTACAGGCGAGGCGGTACATCTCTGTCGTCATTCCCTATTTGCGACAAATCATGCACTTAAAATGCAGGAACTAAAAGCTATCTGAAAGACTCCTACCATCACTACTAAACACAAAAACAGAAAAAACATTTTAATTTATTACAGCTCATAAGATTACAACGAAAGATCACAGAATAATCGGGAAACCGCAATAAAGTTATACCCATTTTCACATTATTATATACACAAAACTATATACACAATATTATATACACACAATATGTTAAAAAACAATCATAGAATAATATTAAAATATACATTCATCCGTATCATTCAAAAATAAAATTAGCAAAACCGACTACAAAAATTCGTTATCGACATTCACTGACGAAAATAGCGTTTAGCTAAGGTATATAAAGAAAATTTTTGGTAATACTACAGCAAATTATATACTTTCCTTCAACAGTGCGTAGCAAAAGTTAGTTTATTTGCCCAAGAATCTTCCCCTACAACTGAAGTTTCATTCTAGCTTCGCCTACGATAGCCGTTTAAAATAAACTTCTTAACAAATATTTTCTCCAAAACGCAGAAACGTGTACAGAAAATAAATCATCACAATTACAGACTATAGAAACCCATGAATCTCATCCTCATTTCAACATTGTCTTAGATCTCAGCTTCCAAGGACTATCCACTGAACAGATCGGGCACCCGGCTTCCTCTGAGCAAGTCTCATGAACGGCATGCTGGCAGGCAAAAGTCCGAATCGGGCAGGCAAAGCGCGGATCCAGACGCAGCAGGGGCAGGGAGCAGGCATCGCACAACTGCTCCCGGGAGACACGCGAGCCGCGACGCTGAAACGCCGTCAGGCGCTGGCTCAAATGATGACAGTCACGTCGAACGACACGACGACAGGCTTCCTGCATGGAAATCTGTAGAGTATAGTCGACCATAATTTTGATCAGCGCCTCCCGTAGTCCAGGGATTTCCATCTGCGGCGGTATGGCCCGAATCAGGACGGTGGGCTCCACGTGAGTGCCAATATTGGTCAGGAGGATGCGGACAAACTCCGCACGACTGATGGAGTGACGAATCAAATCCTGCCACAGGTCGGGCTCGTCGTGCTCTTTGCAGAAATCGATGGCCTGCAACGAAACAACACAACACATAGTTACCGTAGAAAGTGAAATTAACTATGAATTTGCATAATTCAAAATTACACCAACAGCCAAAAAATCAAAAGGGTTAAAAATAGAGAAAATTTTCTGAGGTGGCTGACTTGGTTTTTGACTGTCTTGAAATAGCGCTCTGTATGCACAATACGTGTGGTCATTATTTAAAGTTGCGTTTTACTAAAATATAACCTAAGCTTACGCAAATTCAGTTTTGCATATAGGATTGTTTGTACTACCATTGAATGCTCTACCGCAATCTGTCATTTTGAGCAAAGATGTGGCGGATTTTAAAAGAAATTGTTGTTAAACAAAATCGTACTTTTCCATTTTGTAAAACTGTATCCGCATTGAATGTAGTTTTATGTTTTATATTCTTGAAACGGTTTATTTGCAGTGTTATTACAACGTCTGTTTCTGTCTATAACGTCCGTCTGGAGTAAACGTTTTCGTTTAAACGTCGCACAAAATATTCTAAATATAAGCATACAAATTTCACGTTAACGTAATTCAAACCATAAAAAATTAGCAAACCCCAAGACGATCATAATCGAATACGGATCTAATCAAAATCTCAGACAGAATTGAGGAGTAAGAAACGGTTATCCTCTTAGGACGCACAAACCATTCCGGATACATTAGTCTGTGGACGGGATTTTACTCTTATATGTATATACTTCTGATAATATGACGTCCTCAACAAAGAAACACAGAAAATGGTCCGTTTTCCAACAAAAAACCACAATCATCGATAAATCACCTTATAAATATCCTTTGACTGATTGATAATCACATTGAGGGCCTCCTTATGGTTACCAGCCCTGGCCAGCAGGAAGACCGTTTCAGCCAGTAGATTTCTCCCCCGGCAAATGGCCAACGCTTTATCCAGATTATAATACTGACAGCTACGTAGAAAGGGAAGCAGGCGTTCCGGCTTATGCTCAGCGTACAGCTGAACGGCCAGGTCGGCAAACTCTGCCCCTTCGCCTCGGGCCGAGAGACGATCAAGGTAGGCCAGCTGCAGCTTAGGCTGTCGACTCAGCTGCTTGACCACAGTGGCCGCTGGGACACTGTCCTCGTTGTTGAGCAACAGACGAACTGCCAAATCACTGTCGATAACCATCAATTCCTGAAAAAATAAGTCAGCAATTAGTAATTACCCATTTCAAAAACTGGGTACAATGCACGTAAAATCAAAGGAGTTGTGGAAAACCTGATATCTGCAGACTCACATAGTAAAATAAAACATGTACGCATCCAAAACATTTTGGGCCGGATTAATTAGAACTAAAATTAAAAACTAATTAGACCGAACAACGGAATAATCGGTGACAACTTGCAAAAATGAAGCCATAATGCAAATCCCCTTTAGAGTTTGCCAAATAACGTAACGTAAGTAATGTAGGCACTATACTCATTTCAACAGAGCATGATGGAAAGCCCACACACATTCCATGCCACAATCTCAACCATAGTATCCGCAGTTTTTACGTAGAATACCTGAATCCTATCCTTCACAGCCGGAAACAGTCGATACCGTTCAATCAGCGGAAACACATCTCGATGTCCCAGCTTCAGATACAGAGCCAGGGCTCTGTCATAGTTTCGCTCAAACGTGTAGAGTCGCGCCAGCGTTTCCAGGAGGTCCTGCCGGTCGGCCAGCGAACCGGTGCCGCGAGGAACCTGCTGATAAAGTTGATTCAGAGTTTCCTTAATGATGGCGCCGACCCTATAGAGATCGGAAGGCCAGGCCTGAATCAACCGTTTGAAGCCCTCCACGTCCTTGTCCAAAAAATCTAACAGGACAGATTCGTAGCACTCTGGCTCCAGCTGGGGACTTTGAAGAGGTAGATGAGGCGCCAGGTGTGCCAGTTGGGACAGCTGGTCGAATTTGGTCACATACTCCTCCCAGACATCCTTCTGCTGGCCACAGACCAGCTGGCACAGGGAGGCGGCTTCCGCAAACTTTTCTGCAAAAACAATGAAAGAATTTCAAAACTACAAGGAATCCAGCGCTTAGCTGAACAGCAATAATAGGAGAAAATTCGTAGAGCCATGATATCAAACGCAAATTAATTCAGCTTCCGCTGAGAAAGAGAATCCGACACAATATTCATGTACATTCGTGGTACATTCAAGTTTTGAATATTGATATATAGCTGCAATACCTAGAAAAATTATTATCACTAGTGATAGGCGCCGGATCATACGGATATCCGCCTATTTTGCATTAAAGGATATCCGATTATCGCCCATTCCAAACTTAAGTTCAAAACATTTTCGATTTTGCAGTTAAAATTTCAATTTTTTCCATCAATGTTTCGGTACGCTGCGAATTTCTATAATAAGTCTCAGTCCAAGTCTCAGCCATTATTTCAAAAATATTTTCAGGGAAATTTAAACGAATATTTTAAAATTTTTAAAATATTTGTCATGTGCAGTTGTAATTTGCATTACGTTGTCTGAACTGTAAACGGATATCCAGATACTACTTTTCTCAAATCGGATATCATCCGGATATCCAGCGCCCACCACTAATTATCACTCACAGTCACAGGTACTTTTTCAGTTTAGAAAAACAACACTAGCAAAGACAACAGCATCGTAGCTGAATCTAACCCATGGCAATGAGATCATTGATATACAATCGTCCAACGGACATGGCCGTGTGTCGCTCTAGTTCATTCTTATGATCACTGATGAAGTCCAGGGCGCGACGAAACTGACGATTATCCACCAACCAGTTCACATGATCATCCGCGTTGCAGGGACGCATCTGAATGGCATCTCGTGGTGCAATCATGAAAAACAAATTTTCACCTAAAATAAAAACAAAATATACAAGAACCAAGACGGCACCCGGGAGGGGGGTTTCATGGGATCTAGACCCTCCTGTTGAGGTGCCAAAACCAAAAATTTTTAGTTTTATGGCAAAAATAGTTATTTTATAAAAATTTGCGCGCACTAATTTACTGCATGCAAGAAATAAACAACCAGTGTATTATTTTTGGCAAAAATGTGCAAAAACTCTTCAAATTCTGGGGGCCTCCGCCACCAACGCCACCGTTGCATTTGACACCGTCCACTTGCATTTGGACTCCCACTTATTCTAAATCCTGGGCGCCGGACTGATCACAACCAGACATGTGCAGGAGGGGAAATTCTGGGGGAGGTGTTGCCCGAAAACCGGAAAATCCGGATTCTTGAGGGGGGGGGTGACGGACCCCTCCGGGGGGTGGGGGGCTCCAGGTCTGGGGGGGATGAACCACCCAACCCCCCAAGCACATGCATGATCACAATTGACATCGTAATTCTCAAAATCCATAAATCAAATGCAGAAAATGATGCCATTTTTTCGTTTTATTTTCCTCCTACAACGGAGCAGAAAGAAAACCGCTGCAAGTATATACACGACCAAATTAACCAGTCTTATTTTTATAACGCTTAGAATATGGACGGCCAACTCACTAGGCAATCCCTTCAAATGATATTGATGGCATAAAAGTTTCTCAAATTCATTCATCTCTATCAAATCTTCCGCCAAAATATCATAATCCTGTAGTCCACAAGATTCCAACAGAAGAATCCTAAAATATGTCATATCAAAAACGCACAATCAAGAGGACATCCTGCGCACACTTTCGAACTAAGCATAACATTACCGACTAAACAAGGTAGTAAAAAGGAAAATGTGGAATCGTTCGAACATAACTCCGGATTTCATATGTGAAATGTAGTAAGCTTTAGGAGATATTAATCAGAAAAGCAAACGGACGATACAGATGGTCCGCCATTTGGACCCAGAACCAAGCAGACCCAGATATTGCTACATGGATAACTCTGTCTGGGTAAGGGGTAGGGATCGACCGGATCCACAATTTTGCCGGATCCGGATCTGGTTTGGATCCGGCCGGATACGGACCCGGATCCGGATCTAGACTTCAAAATACATGTAAATTTTTAAAAAATTTTCTTGGCTTTGTTACAGCATATAGGGTTTTCTATGGCTGTGGTAATGTTTAAAATGTTGGTCATGAATTTATTTAACAAATTTCAACAATTTAACTTTATTGAAAGCTGCAAATATATAGCTTGAATTTAACTTTATTTATGTATATTTACAAATATACATAAATATTGAAACTAATTTTCGCAAGGTGCACACCAAAAGAAATTTTGAATGTGTGGTGGGCATGAATCATACATGAAAACATGGAACATGTTATAATAAAGTCAACAATTTTCAAAGAATTGTCCGAGGTTGAAATAGTGAGAAATTATAGAAGTCAAGCCCATTACTGCTGAATTAATAGTTACTTATTTTAATGAATCGGGATGGATGAATGAATAAATGAATGAATTACGTATTCGAGCTTAAGTTTTATTAGCATTGGATAAGTTCATCCCGTGCATTGGATAAATGCGATACAGACCTGCAAAAATGTATTGCTATTTCCGAGAATAAATTTCAAGAAAAACTTTATTAAAACATTTTTAAAATTCATTCAGAAAGATTTAAAGATTTGAAAACCCCAACTAGTTAGTGGTCTAAATTGTTGCACCTTGTTTATGAGTTTACAGATGTTTTAAAATAACCCAATTTAACCTATTCATTCATAAAAATGTAAATATAAATAGAAATTAATTCAACATGAAATATATACATAAAATATTAGTGTATCTAATAAAATATCAAAGTCTTGTGAAAAAATTAGTTTCAACTGAATACTAAGAAGATAACAGGGGGTCTGGGGGCGGCAGCCCCCAGTAAAAGCCAGACACAACACAAGAATTGCTTAACACACAAATTGCTTCTACAAATTAATTTAGAGCAATCTTGACATTTATTTCTTAGTTTCACCAATAAATTTCCTTTGTTTCGTTAATTCAAAAAAAGATCCGGATCCGGATGGTTTTGCTGCCGGATCCGGATCCGGATGGTTTTGCTGCCGGATCCGGATCCGGATGGTTTTGCTGCCGGATCCGGATCCGGATGGTTTTGCTGCCGGATCCGGATCCGGATCTGCAATATCCGGCAGGATACGGATCCGGATCCCGATCCGGATATCCGGTCGATCCCTAGTAAGGGGGTTAGCTTGGACTGCCTATCCAGCAGCCCATACCTGGTCAATTGCTCCCTGCAGGATTTTCTCCCGATGATCCCTCCAATCTATGCATTGCTGAACAGAGAGGGAGAGAAAGGCCGCACACGTGGGGGGGGCTAGACCGCCTTCTGGACAGACAAATGAAAAACTTTTAGCGTAAAACCAGCACTTTTTTGAAAATTTTCAGCGCCTTCGGCGATAATCTACTTTCATAATATTTCTCATATCATAATACTTTTCATAATATGCAAGATTTTAGGGCGAAAATAAAAAATTCTTCAACTTTTAGGGGACGCGGCTACCGATGCATTTGATCCCCACTTGAAGACTGGGTGCGGGCCTGGCTGGAGGTGATTATGTTGACAAAATGTCTTCGTACCCGAAACCAACAAACTAACAAAGCATACGCACCAACGATTTTTTGTATTTTTACTGTGTTTTCGCACCCTTTTTTTAGAAAAGCACACTGAAAAGCACAGGTCCGAATTTGTAAAAACCCTGTACGCACGTCTTAAACTTAGGGTCACAGTGGAATTCTACAGGCAGGGTAAATGCCTAGGTACCATACCTTGGACATGCCGGTATCGATGTCAATTCAACGTCACCAGACACAGTGGCGCCAGCCACAGTGCTTGTGTCATCACCAGTCGGAACTGACGCCGGCTCCTCTTCCTTACAGTCACCGCGTACCAGATGTGATACCGTCAGAACCACCAGGTAGCCACTGGGCTCTGTCCAACTCAGACCACAGATATAGTGCGTCTGGAGGTCCCACATGTTCCGGATTTCCACAAAATGTCCAATCCCATCGCCCATATTCTGACCCTGTTTCACCTCGCAAACCGTGATGGTATGCGCCCAGCCGATGGCAAACTGAGTCCCAGACATCCACACAATATGGGCCGGATAGAGATCAGAGCGCAGTGTGAGATCATGCGTACGAAGAACGTGAGTGATCAGGCTACGATTTTCACGATCATATACCCGCACTCCCGTATCGTTGGCAAAGGCAATGAAACTACCGGACCAGGAGATGGCATGAATGTAACCGTCCCGGTCCTTGCCCGCATAGACCAGATTCTGCTTGTCCCGGGTAAAAAGGCCCTTCTCGTGCAGAATCAGGCAACGATCGCCAGTGGTGAACAGCTGCTGTCGCCCGTAGTCTGGACAGAGGGCCACCGAACGAATGGGACGGTCCATTGACAGCACCTAAAACAGCAACAATTAAGGCAAACTGACATGCTGTATATACCTTACGTATAAATGATACAAGAAACTAAGAAATCGCAGGCTGGCAGCCGGATCCGTAACGTGAAGGATGCAAGAGGACAGTAGCGTAGGTACGAAAAATTTTCAGGGGGGGCGGTGTTGACCGAAGGCTGGGGGGGGGGGGGTAAATTTCATTTTTTGCGCAATAATTGTATGCACGCTACATATGCTGTAACTTTACCTGTTAATATGTTTTCTAGTTCAGTACATATATATATATATATATAGCTTAATGCTGTTGTAACCGAAAGCGGCACGCACAAACCCAAAGCGGGGGGTCTCGGGGGCGGAGCCCCCAGAAGTTGAGAAAATTTTTAAATTTTTGCCGTTAAAACGCTGCTGAAACATTGAATTCTTTGCATTGTATATTATCAGTTCCCAAACTAAATTTTGTAGTTTAATTTGCTACCTATTTAAATTTTTGACTTCCACAATTCCGTACGAAAACTAAGACTAAGATGCTCCCATTTGGAACAGGGTATTCTAAGCATATCCATTATCCGTCGTTGAAGGCAGATCATGTTTGGAATAATGCAGTTAATAACAGAACTACAAAGCAGGTAAACTAAGGTAAAGTAAAGCAAACTAGCAGAGGTCTAATTATAATCGGTACACAAGTCCCAAACGGGGGGTCTGGGGGGCGGACCCCCCAGAAGTTGAGAAAATTTTTAAAGTTCGCCATTAAACGCTATTGAAACATTTAATTCTTTACAATGATTTATCAATTGTCTAACAACATTTCGCACCTTTATATATTTGCTATTTTCTACGTTTACTGTCTTGTCCGAAAACTCAAACTATTAGGATGCTCCCATTAAGAACTGCGTATCCTGATTATATCAACCAATTATGCCGAAGCTGAGATGTTGGGAATAACGCAGATATTTAACAGCAAAACTGCAAAGCAAGTAGTTATATATACAAACATTCGTTAGCATGCTTAATGAAAAATAATAATTTTGATAATGTAAATAGCCAAAATTCGCGCCGAAGGCGCAAAAATTTTTTAATGGTGTAGAAAATGCATCAATGTTGAGCTATTTTGAAGCATTAATGTACAATTTGTGCATGTTTCTAATCACATTAAACGCCCGCGCTCCGCGCGGGCGTAAAATTTTTCATTTGCCCAAATTTTCAGGGGGGCAAAGCCATTATTTCGGGGAGGGCGGCCGCCCGCCCCGCCCGCCCCGTATCTACGCTAGTGCAAGAGGACACTACATAAATCAGATGAAATAATAAAAAAACCCGCCCGCTCTGCGGTGAGTACGACAAAGAGCATTAGTTCAAAACAGGAAGGAGCCAATGGAAAGCTATTGGCTCACGCTCACAGAAGCTACGCAAACAACTTTCTGATGGAATAGGATAGAAATGGATAAAATTAAAAGCAAAGAACTAAAGCGTAGAAATGTCAACTAACTGCAAGCCACAATGTTAAATGCTTGGTCCAAGCACAACGCCCTCCTGACAAATAATTACGCAAACTACAATGATGGCCTAGGCGTAGATAGGGAAGCCCAGCCTCCCCCAAAGCCCATTTGTCCCTTGGAAGTTTTGCAGGGGAATTTTTCAAGCTCGAGCTCAGGTTAACAATTTCAAGATTTCAACCTTTCAAGCTGAACAATTTCATTAGTGTTTTGTCTGTGTACAAAATACTATCAATAGGTCACTAACCTAACGCTGAATATAAACCCCAGCTTGAGTCATACAACCAGGGGGCAGTTTCATAAAAATTCTGCTCGCATGCGAGTACAAGCATGCTAGTACTCTCAAGCCTAGTGCGAGTACCAAGTGAGTGTTTCATAAAAATTTTTAGGAACTCGACAAAACTCAGCTACGTTTCTGCCGCTACTGCTAGTGCTAGTTGCAAGCATGGTAGACTCAGTTTTGCTAAAAATGATGAAAATTCTTTGAAAAATCTTTTCTATCTCTGATGGAAACCATTTAAAATTTTAGGACAGTACTAAGAACATTCTTCACGTCACGTTGTAAAAATTTCGAAATGTTTTAAAATCGCAAAAGTTATAGCAGATTTTCTGAAAGTCCTCTAGTCAAAATTCACTAGAGAACTTGGCAGCTGCTAGTAGCGGACTAGCCTGCAATAGCTGAAGTTTTATGAAACAGGTGCTAGCAGGCAGCAGTTATATATACTCGTACTTGACTATATACTAGACTCGCAACTCCACGTACACGCTCGACTGCAAACCTTATATGAAACATACCTGCTACTCGACTCGACAACTAGCAGAGTCTAGTTGTCGAGTCGAGCAGGAAAAAACTTTTATGAAACTGCCTCCTGGGAGCAGTTTCATAAAACATTTTATTCACTTGACTTGACTACTAGCATAGTCTAGTAGGCGAGTCAAGTACGTAACTTGCTTCATAAAACGTTTCCAGTCAAGCTAGTACTAGTGGGTAGTCAAGTGCGAGTTGACATAACAGCTTGTTGCTAGTAACTGTTTCATAAAACTTCAGCTGCCGCAGGCTGCCCGCTACTAGCAGCACTCTAGTTCTCCAGTGAATTTCGACTAGAGAACTTTCAGAAAAAGTGTTACAACTTTCGTGTGTTTTTAGATTTTTGATTGGAAATTTTTATAATGGGAAGAGAAATCTTTTCTTTGCGATGTCCTAAAATTTTAAATGATTTCATTTGTTGAAAAAATACATATATATAATTTTTTAAAGATTTACGCTTAGTTTTGGAAATACTGATACTAGCATACTTGCAACTCGCACCAGCAGCACAACCGTAGCTAATTTTGTCGAGTCCCTGAAAATTTTTATGAAACACTTCCAACTGCAACTCGCAGTAGTCTTGCTAGTACTCGCATGAAGTCCAGTTTTTATGAAACTGCCCCCTGGTCAGCTGAGCATGTCTGCCATTACAGAAGTGAGGACCATACAGATGGTACACACCCATTATTTTGTAAAGCATGGTTTCCAGAAGAATATTGTGTTTTCGTTAGCCGGAAGGAGGACAGACGAATCCGTTATGTGTATGCAGGGGCGTATCCAGTGGGGGGGTCCAGGAGGTCCGGACCCCCTTTTCGGAAAACTTTTCGAATTTTGAGCTAATTTTGCCCAAATTTGGCCATGTTTGAGGAAAAATTAGGCTTGGACCCCCCTTTTCGGGTTGAACCACCTACTTTTTAAAATTCTAGATACGCCCCTGTGTGTATGTATATATATACGTATGTATCGCTCGTGAAATTGATAAATACGCAGTAGCAAGTTCTAAATAATCTGTCAAAAGCTGTGTTTATTTTAGTGTCCAGGTATATACTGATTCTGCTGGGTTTAAATCCTCGTTTTAGAAATCCGTAACTGCATATTTTAACAGGGACTTGAGCAAAATCAAAAACACTTCAGAGGATCAACAGGTTTATTCGGGTGACGTTTTCGACCGTGCCCGCGTTCAAAAGCGTATGGTATATAAACGTTTTCAAAAATTTGATAACTTTATGAATAAAGAATTACATATAAGTTATAATCTGTGACAGTTTTGGTGAAAATCTGAAACATTCTCAATTTTAAAATTAAAAAGGATCAAAGTTTCAAAAGTGGCATATAGTAAAATTTCTCACCTTCCGGGAGGGCAAAGGTCCGCCATCCCCCAAAGCGAATAGCTATCTACGCCACTGATTGGAGGATATTTACCTGACTGTGCTCAGAGCTCCACAAGCCATAGATCACTACTTTGCCATCGTTGGAACAGGATCCTATATGATCTCCAGTAGCATCAATATCAATATTGTTGACGCTTACTGTATGGGCTGATATAACTTTCTTTTCAACCACAGTTCCTAAACAACACTCACAATGAAAAATGTAATAAGCGTATCTTCGCTCCTAACCACACTGGGCATCCCCCAAGCTGGTCCAGGAACAGGAAGAAGAATTCGCATATAATGGGTGATGGGGAAATGCAAACTCAAGAAGACAAGAGGACTAGGTGGTGAGGAATTCATATCTGCAGGCTTGCATGTTTCGCTTTAGCGCGTGTCAAACAAAGCATTCATATCCGAGAACGATCGCTGGAGTCAGAGTTAATACCTAGCTATCCCAAATTGGAAATATGAAAACACATAAGGGAGCCCGAGAGCTCTTACTCAAAATTAGAAGCTTTATGCAGTAATCCATTCCTTTGCTGTTTAAATTTCCCAAATTATATGGATGGCAATATTATATTATATTCAGCTCAATTCTCTAAATTTATAACCCCCTCGATTGTCGAAAGATAATAAGCAAACAAAAATGTATGTACTGATTTATTAAAACTGTTTTAGTGATGTACTACATCCCTGTCAAGCGCTCAGTGAAGTACTATCACTAGCGTAGATACGGGGCGGCGGCCGCTCTCCCCGAAATAAATTTCTCCCCAGGAAAAATTGGGGAATAAAATTTACGGCCGCGCGCAGAACGGCCGTTTAATTTTATCATAGACATGCACAAATTGTACTGAAATTACTTCACTAAAATTCTCTACTTTATTAAAAAATTTTCGCGCCTTTGGCGCCAAGTTTAGGCGCGAAAAAAAACACAAATCTATCCTCTAAAAACAACTTCCTCTTCTTTTATTTCCTGAACCAGCAAGTGTGCACTTGTACTTTTCATGTGAGTGTTTGGAATGTTGAAAAAAGTTATCAGCCCAACAGTAAGCGCGTCAACAATGTTAATTACTATGCAAGAGATCTGAAAACGATGGCAAAATAGTGATCTAGCCAACTTGTGAAGCTTCGTCGAACAAAATTTTCAATCGGTGAAGGTAGATGCATTCACTTTGAGATGGCGAGACGGAAGATGGCAAACTTTGATCCTTTTGAAATTTCAAAATTGAGAATGTTTCAGATTTTCACCAAAAACTGTCTGAATTGCAACTTGCCAATAACAATTCTTATTCAAAAGTTATCAAGTAGCGTTAATTACCATACGCTGAGTACGAGCACGGTCGAAAATGTTGTATTGATCTACTGTATTTTGACACAACTCGGAAGTCAATGTTAAAACAGTTACTGGGCAGGATTTAAACCCAGCAGAATTTGCAGTTTTCAAAATTTCAAACTTGCAACTTTGACCCAAGAACTTGCTACTGCGATTTATCAATTTCACGAGCGATACGTATGCTGCTATATGCGAGAACCTCTGAGCCGGAATTGGTCTTCCGAAAAGGGGTCCAAACTTCTCAAACATGTGGGAATTTGGGCAAAATGCTCAAAATTCGAAAGTTTTCCGGGGGTCCGGACCCCTGCCCGCGCACATAACTTTTGGACGTCCCTTCCAGCAGCGAAAAAACACGTCTTCTTCTGGAAACCGTACTTACAAAACAATGAGGTGTGTACCATCAACATGTTCTCACTTTCTGTAATGGCGAACATGCTCAGCTGACTCAGAGAACGTTTCGCCAAAAACTGGACACTGCGAAATTTAAACAAGACTACTACGAGTTGCGGTAAGTGTTTCATAAAAATTTTCAGGGGACTCGACAAATGCTTCTACGATTATTTGTACTGGTGCGAGTTGCAAGCTAGTATCAAATTTCCAAAACGAAACGTAAATCTTTAAAAAATTACTGTAATGATTTTTTCAACAAATGAAATCGTTTAAAATTTTGGGACATCGCAAGAAAAAACTCTCCATTATAAAAATTTCAAATCGAAAATCTAAAAACACGAGTTGTAACACTTTTTTCTGAAAGTTCTCGAGTCGAAATTCACTGGAGAACTAAAATTGCTGCTGTGGCGAGACCTGCGGCGGCTAGTTTTTTAGCGGAAACGGTTACTGGCGGCGAAATTGTTATGTCAACTTGACTGCCCACTGTACGCTTGACTGGAAGCGTTTTGCGAAAACGAGACCCGTACTTTTGACTCGCCTACTGGATTTTGTGCTAGTAGATCGTCTCGAAATTGTACAAAATGACGCATTGAGCTTTGCTCCGGACAGTTTCATAAAAGTTTTTCCTGAAACCGACTCGACAACTAGACTCTGCTGAACATGTTGTATTCCTTTTGGAGACTACGGTAGCGTAGCGGTCTAATATGTAGTCAAGTAGGAATTCCTGCCGAAAAAAACTGTTTCGCATGGAAACTTCGGCTATTGCAACAGTCACTACTAGCAGCTGCCAAGTTGAGCCAATTTTACTGGAAAATTTTTCGGAAAATCTACTATATTTGCCGCGTTTAAAGAGCATTTCGCGACACCTGGCGGCCGTGAAGAATGTTCTGTGCACTATCTGAAATTTTAAATGATTTCCATCAGAGATTAAGAAGATTTTTCCGAAATTTTCATCATTTTGGGCGAGTCTACCATGCTTATTGCTGCTTGTGACACGCCAACATTTGCTACTTTTGGGCAATTTTCGCGGCAAACTGAAAACCCTGAAACACCCCTGACATGGCTTAGCGTTAGGTGTATTG
The DNA here is from genome assembly GCA_030248195.1 of Trissonchulus latispiculum. Taxonomy (NCBI): domain Eukaryota; kingdom Metazoa; phylum Nematoda; class Enoplea; order Enoplida; family Ironidae; genus Trissonchulus; species Trissonchulus latispiculum. The sequence goes on along the minus strand of JASAND010028131.1, from coordinate 15,654 downwards.
TGATAGTATTTTGTACAGTACTGTGAAATTGTTCAACTGAAAATCTTGAAATTGTTGACACGAGCTCGAGCTTTGAAAATTCCCTGCAAACCGGGAAAGTTGGAAATGGCGGAGAGCTGGGCTTCCTAAATACCGCCTAGGCCATCGTGGGCGAGTTTTGCCGTGAAATTGAGCGTTAAGCATTGTATTGTGAGCTTGCAATTGAGATTGACATTTCTGCAAAACTTTGAGTTCTTTGCTTTTTAATTTTACATCATTTCTATCTATTCCATCGAGAAAACCTTTCGGCAACGTAACCAACTCAACTCCGTGTACTTCCTGTTTTGAACTATTAGCCTTTTTGTCGGCCACTTCACATTTTTATTGACTTCATCTGATTTATGTAGTATTCTTACACTAACATAGGCCTATGCAAACTCTTCGGCACTTACAATTTGGGCAAATGTACACGCCCGCGCGGAGCACTGAAAAATGTGTTAGAAACATGCACAAATTGCCGATTAATGCTTCAAAACTACACCATTAAAAAATTTTTGCGCCTTCGGCGCGAATTTATTATTTATTATCAAAATACCCATTTTTTCATTAAACGTACTTTACATCTGAAAATATGTACTGGTAAATATCTGCGTTATTCCAAACATCTCGGCTTCGGCTCCACTCTGGTTGATGATACGCAGTTCTGTGAAACTTAATGACTGACAAGACAGCAGAGCAGAAGCTGCTGTAATATGCCAAGGTGCAATGTGTAGACAGTGACAAATCGTGGCTCATCCTGTTTCAACTTGGGCAATGGCGGAGCAAAAATTTTCTCCAATGGGAGTCCGCCCCAGACCCTACAGGACTTGTGTACCGAGTAGACTTTCTGCTAGTTTGCTGCCGAAGTTTGCACTTTGCAGATTTCTGTTGTAACTGCATTGGCATGATCTGCAACCAGCTTTGACCCTGTTCCAAATGGGAGCATCTTGAATGTAGTTGCAATACGGAAGTTGTGGAGTCAAAGAGGTAGCAAACCAAACTACAAGAACTGATAATACGTACAAAATTTGATAAACTCATTTGCTTTCAAAATTTCTCAACCTCTGGGGGGCTCCGCCCCAGTTTTTAAAAAAAATTTGTGTACTGCCACTTTCGGTACAGCATTAAATATATATATATATATATATATACGGAGAGCGAGCATATTAACGAAACAGGGAGCCAACATGCGCGCGTGCATATATTATTGCGCAAAAAATGAAATTTACCCCCCCCCCCCCCAGCCTTCGGTCAACACCGCCCCCCTGAAAATTTTCGTGCCTACGCTACTGTCCTCTTGCATCCTTCACGTTACGGATCCGGCTGCCAACCTGCGATTTCTTAGTTTCTTGTATCATTTATACGTAAGGTATATACAGCATGTCAGTTTGCCTTAATTGTTGCTGTTTCAGGTGCTGTCAATGGACCGTCCCATTCGTTCGGTGGCCCTCTCTGTCCGAACTACGGGCGACAGCAGCTGATACCACTGGCGATCGTTGCCTGATTCTGCACGAGAAGGGCCTTTTTACCCGGGACAAACAGAATCTGGTCTATGCGGGCAAGGACCGGGACGGTTACATTCATGCCATCTCCTGGTCGGCCATTGCCTTTGCCAACGATACGGGAGTGCGGGTATATGATCGTGAAAATCGTAGCCTGATCACTCACGTTCTTCGTACGCATGATCTCACACTCTGATCTCTATCCGGCCCATATTGTGTGGATGTCTGGGACTCAGTTGCCATCGGCTGGGCGCCATCACGGTTTGCGAGGTGAAACAGGGTCAGAATATGGGCGATGGGATTGGACATTTGTAGGGAAATCCGGAACATGTGGTCTGGAGTTGGACCGACCTGGTGGTTCTGACGGTATCACATCTGAGTACGCGGTGACTGTAAGGAGGAGCCGGCGTCAGTTCCGACTGGTGATGACACCAAGCACTGTGGCTGGCGCCACTGTGTCTGGTGACGTTGAATTGACATCGATAAACCGGCATGTCCAAGGTATGGTACCTAGGCATTTACCCTGCCTGTAAGAATTCCACTGTGACCCTAAGTTTAAGACGTGCGTACAGGGTTTTTACAAATTCGGACCTGTGCTTTTCAGTGTGCTTTCTAAAAAAAGGGTGCGAAAACACAGTAAAAATACACAAAAATCACAGTGATATCTTTGTTAGTTTGTTGGTTTCGGGTACGAAGACATTTTGTCAACATAATCACCTCCAGCCAGGTACGCACCCAGTCTTCAAGTGGGGATCAAATGCATCGGTAGCCGCGTCCCCAAAAGTTGAAGAATTTTTTATTTTCGCCCTAAAATCTTGCATATTATGAAAAGTATTATGATATGAGAAATATTATGAAAGCAGATTATCGCCGAAGGAGCTGAAAATGTTCAAAAATGTGCTGGTTTTACGCTAAAAGTTTTTCATTTGTCTGTCCAGAAGGCGGGCTAGCCCCCCCCCCTGCGCGGCACTTTCTCTTCTTCTCTGTTCCGCAATCATACGCTTGGCGGGATCATCGGGAGAAAATCCTGCAGGAAGCAATTGACCAGGTATGGGCTGCTGGATAGGCAGTTCAAGCAACCCTTACTAGGATCGACTGGATATCCGGATCGGGATCCGGATCCGTATCCTGACGGATATTGCAGATCCGGATCGGATCCGGCAGCAAAACCATCCGGATCCGAGATCCGCAGCAAAACCATCGGATCGGATCCGGCAGCAAAACCATCGGATCCGGATCCGGCCTTAAAAACCATCCGGATCCGGATCTTTTTTTGAATTAACGAAACAAATTTATTGGTGAAACTAAGAAATAAATGTCAAGATTGCTCTAAATTAATTTGTAGAAGCAATTTGTGTGTTAAGCAATTCTTGTGTTGTGTCTGGCTTTTACTGAGGGCTGCCGCCCCAGACCCCCTGTTATCTTCTTAGTATTCAGTTGAAACTAATTTTTTTCACAAGACTTTGATATTTTATTAGATACACTAATATTTTATGTATATATTTCATGTTGAATTAATTTCTATTTATATTTACATTTTTATGAATGAATAGGTTAAATTGGGTTATTTTAAAACATCTGTAAACTCATAAACAAAAGATTCGCAGCAATTTAGACCACTAACTAGTTGGGGTTTTCAAATCTTTTAAATCTTTCTGAATGAATTTTAAAAATGTTTTAATAAGGTTTTCTTGAAATTTATTCTCGGAAATAGCAATACATTTTTGCAGGTCTGTATCGCATTTATCCAATGCACGGGATGAACTTATCCAATGCTAATAAAACTTAAGAAGCTCGAATACGTAATTCATTCATTTATTCATTCATCCATCCCGATTCATTAAAATAAGTAACTATTAATTCAGCAGTAATGGGCTTGACTTCTATAATTTCTCACTATTTCAACCTCGGACAATTCTTTGAAAATTGTTGACTTTATTATAACATGTTCCATGTTTTCATGTATGATTCATGCCCCACCACACATTCAAAATTTCTTTTTTGGTGTGCACCTTGCGAAAAGTAGTTTCAATATTTATGTATATTTGTAAATATACATAAATAAAGTTAAATTCAAGCTATATATTTGCAGCTTTCAATAAAGTTAAATTGTTGAAATTTGTTGAAAATAAATTCATGACAACATTTTAAACATTACCACAGCCATAGAAAACCCTATATGCTGTAACAAAAGCCAAGGCGAAATTTTTTTTTAAAATTTACATGTATTTTGAAGTCTAGATCGGATCCGGAATCCGTATCCGGCCGGATCAAACCAGATCCGGATCCGGCAAAATTGTGGATCCGGTCGATCCTACCCCTTACCCAGACAGAGTTATCCATGTAGCAATATCTGGGTCTGCTTGGTTCTGGGTCCAAATGGCGGACCATCTGTATCGTCCGTTTGCTTTTCTGATTAATATCTCCTAAAGCTTACTACATTTCACATATGAAATCCGGAGTTATGTTCGAACGATTCCACATTTTCCCTTTTTTACTACCTTGTTTAGTCGGTAATGTTATGCTTAGTTCGAAAGTGTGCGCAGGATGTCCTCTTGATTGTGCGTTTTTGATATGACATATTTTAGGATTTTTCTATTGGAATCTTGTGGGACTACAGGATTAAGATATTTTGGCGGAAGATTTGATAGAGATGAATGAGTTTGAGAAATTTTTATGCCATCAATATCATTTGAAGGGATTGCCTGGTGAGTAGGGATCGTCCATATGCTAAAGGGTTGTTAGAAAAACAAGACTGGTTGATTCGGTTCTCCATATACTTGAAGCGGTTTTCTTGGTGCTCCGTTGTGGGAGGAAAATTAAACCAAAAGAATAGCATCATTTTCTGTTCTGTAGTTGATTTATGGATACTGAGAATTGCGATGTCAGGTCTGATCAGGCTCCCACCCAGGATTTTGAAAGGGGGAGTCCATGGCCTAAGGAAATGGAGAAAAAAAAAAAAAGACTCCTGAAGTTAGAAGCAAAACTGCATTTGCCAAAAATAGTGCACTGGTTGTTTATTTCTTGCAAACAGGAAATTAGTGCGCAAAACGTTTTAATTTTTCGTTCTGGCACCCCAAAAAGAGGGTCTAGACCACTAGAACCCCTCCCCCCGGGTGCGGCCTTGGTTCTGATGTATATCTTGATTTTGGTTTTAGGTGAAAATTTGTTTTTCATGATTGCACCACGAGATGCCATTCAGATGCGTCCCTGCAACGCGGATGATCATGTGAACTGGTTGGTGGATAATCGTCAGTTTCGTCGCGCCCTGGACTTCATCGGTGATCACAAGAATGAGCTGGAGCGACACTACGGCCATGTCCATATGATCGATTGTATATCAATGATCTCATTGATGGGTTAGATTCAGCATACGATGCTGTTGTCTTTGCTAGTGTTGTTTTCTAAACTGAAAAAGTACCTGTGACTGTGAGAGTGATAATTAGTGGTGGGCGCTGGATATCCGGATGATATCCGATTTGAGAAAAGTAGTATCTGGATATCATTTTACAGTTCAGAAACCGTAATAAATATTTAGCATATTTTTGACAATAATTTTAAAATGTTTTTTAAAATTTCCCTGCCGGTATTTTTGATACAAAGGTTGTGGCTTAGCTATGTTACAGAAATTCGCAGCGTACCGAAAAATAACAAGAAGTTGAAATTTTAACTGCGAATTCGAAAATGTTTTGAACTTAAGTTTGGAATAGGCGATAACCGGATATCCATTAATGCAAAATAGGCGGATATCCAGGTATGAAAAATATCGAGTGCTAATTACTAGTAATAATGAATTTAATTTTTCTGGGCATTGAAGTTATCTATATCCATAACTTGAATGTACCACCTGGCCTTTATTGTGTCGGATTCTCGTTTTCAGCGGATGCTGAATTAATTTGCGTTTGATATGTATGGCACTCAGAATTTTCTCCTATTACTGCTGTAGTTCCTTGTAGTTTGAAATTCTTTCACTGTTTTTACAGAAAAGTTTGCCGAAGCCGCCTCCCTGTGCCAGCTGGTCTGTGGCCAGCAGAAGGATGTCTGGGAGGAGTATGTGACCAAATTCGACCAGCTGTCCCAACTGGCACATCTGGCGCCTCATCTACCTCTCCAGAGTCCCCAGCTGGAGCCAGAGTGCTACGAGTCTGTCCTGTTGGACTTTTTGTACAAGGACGTGGAGGGCTTCAAACGGTTGATTCAGGCCTGGCCTTCCGATCTCTATCGGGTCGGCGCCATCATTAAGGAAACCCTGAATCAGCTTTATCAGCAGGTTCCTCGCGGCACCGGTTCGCTGGCCGACCGGCAGGACCTTCTGGAAACGCTGGCGCGACTCTACACGTTTGAGCGAAACTATGACAGAGCCCTGGCTCTGTATCTGAAGCTGGGACATCGAGATGTGTTTCCGCTGATTGAACGGTATCGACTGTTTCCGGCTGTGAAGGATAGGATTCAGGTATTCCACGTAAATACTGCGGATACTATGGTTGAGGTTTTAGTATGGAACAGGTGTGGGCTCTCCGTCATGCTATATACGTATTTTGAAATGAGTATATATAGTGCTTACGTTACTTACGTTACGTTATTTGGCGAACTCTAATGGGGATTTGCATTATGGCTTCATTTTAGCAAGTTGTTATCGATTATTCCAGGGTCCGGTCTAATCGGTTTTTAATTCCATGCAGTTCTAATTAATCCGGCCCAAAATGTTTTGGATGCGTACATGTTTTATTTTACTATGTGAGTCTGCAGATATCAGGTTTTCCACAACTCCTTTGATTTTACGTGCATTGTACCCAGTTTTTGAAATGGGTAATTACTAATTGCTGACTTATTTTTTCAGGAATTGATGGTTATCGATAGTGATTTGGCAGTTCGACTGTTGCTCAACAACGAGGACAGTGTCCCAGCGGCCACTGTGGTCAAGCAGCTGAGTCGACAGCCTAAGCTGCAGCTGGCATACCTTGATCGTCTCTCGGCCCGAGGCGAAGGGGCAGAGTTTGCCGACCTGGCCGTTCAGCTGTACGCTGAGCATAAGCCGGAACGCCTGCTTCCCTTTCTACGTAGCTGTCAGTATTATAATCTGGATAAAGCGTTGGCCATTTGCCGGGGGAGAAATCTACTGGCTGAAACGGTCTTCCTGCTGGCCAGGGCTGGTAACCATAAGGAGGCCCTCAATGTGATTTTTGTTATCAATCAGTCAAAGGATATTTATAAGGTGATTTATCGATGATTGTAGTTTTTTGTTTGAAAACGGACCATTTTCTGTGTTTCTTTGTTGAGGACGTCATATTATCAGAAGTACATATAAGAGTAAAATCCCGTCCACAGACTAATGTATCCGGAATGGTTTGGCCATCCAAAGGAAGGATAACCGTTTCTTACTCCTCAATTCTGTCTGAGATTTTGATTAGATCCGTACTCGATTATGATCGTCTTGGGGTTTGCTAATTTTTTATGGTTTGAATTACGTTAACGTGAAATTTGTATGCTTATATTTAGAATATTTTGTACGACGTTTAAACGAAAAAAAACGTTTACTCCAGACGGACGTTATAGACAGAAACAGACGTTGTAATAACACTGCAAATAAACCGCCCTTTCAAGAATATAAAACATAAAACTACATTCGATGCGGATACAGTTTTACAAAATGGAAAAGTACGATTTTGTTTAACAACAATTTCTTTTTTAAAAATCCGCCACATCTTTGCTCAAAATGACAGATTGCGGTAGAGCATTCAATGGTAGTACAAACAATCCTATATGCAAAACTGAATTTGCGTAAGCTTAGGTTATATTTTAGTAAAACGCAACTCTTAAATAATGACCACACGTATTGTGCATACAGAGCGCTATTTCAAGAAAGTCAAAAACCAAGTCAGCCACCTCAGAAAATTTTCTCGATTTTTAACCCTTTTGATTTTTTGGCTGTTGGTGTAATTTTGAATTATGCAAATTCATAGTTAATTTCACTTTCTACGGTAACTATGTGTTGTGTCGTTTTGTTGCAGGCCATCGATTTCTGTAAAGAGCACGACGAGCCCGACCTTTGGCAGGATTTGATTCGTCACTCCATCAGTCGTGCGGAGTTTGTCCGCATCCTGCTTACCAATATTGGCACTCACGTGGAGCCCACCGTCCTGATTCGGGCCATACCGCCGCAGATGGAAATCCCAGGACTACGCGAGGCGCTGATCAAAATTATGGTCGACTATACCCTACAGATTTCCATGCAGGAAGCCTGTCGTCGCGTCGTTCGACGTGACTGTCATCATTTGAGCCAGCGACTGACGGCGTTTCAGCGTCGCGGCTCGCGTGTCTCCCGGGAGCAGTTGTGCGATGCCTGCTCCCTGCCCTTGCTGCGTCTGGATCCGCGCTTTGCCTGTCCGATTCGGACCTTTGCCTGCCAGCATGCCGTTCATGAGACTTGCTCAGAGGATGCCGGGTGCCCGATCTGTTCAGTGGATAGTCCTTGGAAGCTGAGATCTAAGACAATGTTGAAATGAGGATGAGATTTATAGGTTTCTTTATAGTCTGTAATTGTGATGATTTATTTTCTGTACACGTTTCTGCGTTTTGGAGAAAATATTTGTTAAGAAGTTTATTTTAAACGGCTATCGTAGGCGAAGCTAGAATGAAACTTCAGTTGTAGGGGAAGATTCTTGGGCAAATAAACTAACTTTTGCTACGTACTGTTGAAGGAAAGTATATAATTTGCTGTAGTATTACCAAAAATTTTCTTTATATACCTTAGCTAAACACTATTTTCGTCAGTGAATGTCGATAACGAATTTTTGTAGTCGGTTTTGCTAATTTTATTTTTGAATGATACGGATGAATGTATATTTTAATATTATTCTATGATTGTTTTTTAACATATTGTGTGTATATAATATTGTGTATATAGTTTTGTGTATATAATAATGTGAAAATGGGTATAACTTTATTGCGGTTTTCCGATTATTCTGTGATCTTTCGTTGTAATCTTATGAGCTGTAATAAATTAAAATGTTTTTTCTGTTTTTGTGTTTAGTAGTGATGGTAGGAGTCTTTAAGATAGCTTTTAGTTCCTGCATTTTAAGTGCATGATTTGTCGCAGATAGGGAATGGCGACAGAGATGTACCGCCTCGCCTGTAACTTGGTTGAATGACCCTCACATCTGCGGAATACGTCCAATTGTTGGTGGTACTTGATAAAATGTCAACGCTCTGGTTATAATATCTGCTAAGTTCCTTTAGGGTTATTTGATCTGGCTGCTACAATTAATAAGTATAAACTTGTTGTTGCTGACCTCCACATAGTTTGCGAAATTACGAGCAGGGGCCGTTGCATAAAAGTTATTACTAAAAAAATATTAGTGATTAGTTGATTAGTGTGGCAGTATTAATGAGCAACACTATTGATAGAAGCGACATGTTTTGGCATTATTTTGTAGGTAATGAACTAGCTGATTTAAAAATAGCGAAGATTTTCAATAGTCTTCGCATACTCTGTCAGAATGGTCGATATTATCAAGGAAAACGTTAATTTTTAAGATTTCTCCTCTGACACAGCCGGAATTTTAATTGCACATCAATTTTGAATATTCAGTTCGCTAGAGCATCTCAAAAGCTACAAAACTACAACACATCCCTATAATTCGTCCATAATTTTAGTTGTTTTCAATAAAACTGCTACACTAATCAACTAATCACTAATAATTTATTAGTAATAACTTTTATGCAACGGGCTCCAGGTAACAACGTTGGGACATCCAATTTAAATAAAAAATGATTAATTTTGAATTGCCTATTCGTTTTTTAAAAAATCTCTGGAACTGGAACCGGAAGCGGTGATCTGGAACGGGATAAAAAATCGGAACCGGTCCGAGCACTATAATATACTACATGCCTTAGAAATGGTTGTAAACGTGTAAAAACTCGAACAAGTGATTATCACGTTACATTTTTATAAAACGGTGAAAAGCACAGTTCGCGATTCGGAAAAACCCAAACGCTGTCCTTGTATGGCTCATTTTTAATTTTCATCGCAGCACATACTAGCAGCCGCTGGTAGCAATATTGGTGCGAATATCGCCGGGGTTAAAAATGATGGTTGCATTTGCAGTCTGAGTTATAAACAAACCAACACTGGTTACGTTAGCTCAATTCTTAATCCAAAATGTTGGATAGCCTTGTGTTGAGCACCGTTGGTTTAGCCAACCTTTTAAGTATTTTAAGTATACGTACAAGTTTAGGGTCTCTTGCTCAATTCACCCCAGCCCTAAGTTTGGATTTTTGACAAAAAGCTTTAAAATTTTGTACGTATGCATACTGGAGGCTGATGCATTCAAAAATTTAAAAATAATTGTTAAATTTTCAAAAATTTTCAAAATTTTAAGTTGATAACAGAAGGGGACGAAGGGGATCAAATATTTGTTGTCCTTCGAATTAGCGAAAACTTCATACAGTGTTTTTCTATGGCGCTGAGCACGAATCTGAAATCCTTTTCGTTAGCTTAATATATAAGCTAAAGTTGTAAGCTTTAGATTTTCGGCGACTGTTGGTGACTCTGAGATCAGGAACACTGAGCTTTGGTCACTTTGCTCACTTTGGTGACCTTTGGTACTCGACCACTTCTGTTCAAAGTCGCACCGTATACTTGCTTAGAACAGCTTGAGTTTTTCGTATGAAAGATTCACGAGCATTCGTTCGGGGTAGGCAGGGGAGGGCCAGGTAGGGGAATTCCCCTCCCCGAAACTATAAACACTGGCTTATTTTTATTGGCGCTCCCTCAATCGGTGAACTCCTCCCATGCAAATTCAGACCTCCCCCATAACCCTGAAAAGAATGCCAAAATGTAGCAATTTTTGCAATGACATTTTCGCTATTTAAGCTTCATTTTTAGCGATTTTGGCTGCTTGTACACAGGTATTTAAGCTTCATTTTTATCGATTTTGGCAGTTTTTATACAAAAACGTTAAAGTTTGCGAAACTTTGTTCAAAAATGTCCCCCATACGGGGGAGCAATTTTGCCCCCCCATATATGAATTTTGACCTAAAATAAACCAGAAACATTTACTTTCCACGCTCTGTGTGACATTGCTCAACACCATTTGCAGATATTGCATTTTTGATCGAATATATATATCGGAAAAAATTCTGTAAGTCAAAATTTATTACAAGTACAATTTACTTTATTCTATGGAGTTCCACCCCAGATCCACCCCTCCGGCAATATTTGGAATTTCCCTTCCACATTATTTCTGGTTATGCTGTCGTCCTGTATTTTATAAAAATGTTGACAAATATGAAGTCAAATTTTAGTGTAATTTGCTACAGATAACGCTATGCCTGAGAAACGTGTTCGTATTCGGGAAGACGTTGAAGATCCAGAGCCCTCTGATCGGGCCCTTTGGAATATCAGCAGGAAACGTTTGAAAGATGAGGAAAGGACTAAGGGAAGAAGTATATTTACTGTTTTTGGTTATTTCTGGAATAGTATTAATTATTGAACTCTCTCTTAAGAGGGGTCACCTTTTTCTGCTTAAAGACATTGATTTAATAGAACGAGTTCAACGGTTATTTACTATGAGCAGATTGCCAGGGATTTCCACCTACCTACCTTATCATGAACGTTTGAAAATTTTAAACCTTCCCTCTTTGGAGGAAAGACGGATTATTAAAGATATAATTTTTGTTTACAAAATGCTACATGGTTTAGTCGACTTAAGTTTTTCAGAGTTCTTTGAATTTACTCCTACTTTAAGTACTAGAGGTCATTCTTACAAATTAATGTGGAAACGTGCAAACTTAGATATTCGTAAGCATTTTTTCGCAAATCGAATAATTCCTATATGGAACTCTCTTGATGAACAAATCGTTAATGCTGTAAATATAGTGGAATTCAAAAACCGACTTGCTACTGTTTCTTTTCATAACTTCATTAGGGGCCGGGCGTTAGTGGCCGTGCAATCGGCCCAGCCTGATCCCTCTCCCTCCTGTCAATACTTTGCCACGTACATTAGAATGTGTTTAGACACTTTTCTTTTTCCGGTTTGGTATATTTGTTGCCGCTTTGCTATAGTTTCTTGTTAATTTTGTTTTGATAATTCTGTTTTTGGTTGGGAATAAACTAACTAATAACTAAAAAAAACGAAACCGAAGTCCAATCTAATGAAGAAACGAAAATGTGGAACTTACACATGTTGTGAAATCTTGAGAAAAATCACATTTGAAGTTATCATCGCAATCATCACATTAATTCAATATATTCCCAAGCCAATCAAATCGTTTATAAACACTGATGCTTATATGCCAACCGTAAACTGTATATATATATATTTGCCATTTTAGTCGCGTCAATATGAGCCCAAGAGAAACGTAGCGGCTCATATTAGCCGTTTATCTTGTCCTCTACTTATTTAGATGTTGGCTCATATTAATCATTTTAAATCTTGTCCTTGATACATTAAAATGTTGACCATCATAGCTCATATTAACTTTTTCATGCGACTGCAAGGAGCATTTTTCCTACTTGTCCTCCGTCTAGTTTTTGGGAACGCTGCCATAACTGTGGCAGCAGCAATCACAAATTCCACCAGTGAATTCCCCCATGCCCAATAAACTTTGCATGCAAAATTTCAGCCTTCTAGCTAGCTCCAATAGCTTGAACCAGGAACTGGTTCAACTTTGAACCAGTTGAACCAGATCTGGCCAGCCATAGGTCGGATCACCAAAGTTGCACCACCAGTGAATTCCCCATGCCCAATAACCTTTGTATGCAAGATTTCAGCCTTTCAGCTATCTCCAGTAGCTTGAACCAGGAACTGGTTCAGCTTTGAACCAGTTGAACCAGATCTGGCCAGCCATGGGTCAGATCACCAAAGTAACACAACCAGTGAATTCCCCATGCCCAATATCCTTTGTATGCAAAATTTCAGCCTTCTAGCTAGCTCCAGTAGCCTGAACCAGGAACTGGTTCAACTTTGAACCAGTTGAACCAGATCTGGCCAGCCATGGGTCGGATCACCAAAGTAACACAACCAGTGAATTCCCCATGCCCAATATCCTTTGTATGCAAAATTTCAGCCTTCCAACTATCTCCAGTAGCTTGAACCAGGAACTGGTTCAATTTTGAACCAGTTGAACCAGATCTGGCCAGCCATGGGTCGGATCACCAAAGTTGCACCACCAGTGAATTTCCCATGCCCAATAACCTTTGTATGCAAAATTTCAGCCTTCTAGCTATCTCCAGTAGCTTGAACCAGGAACTGGTTCAACTTTGAACCAGTTGAACCAGATCTGGCCAGCCATGGGTCGGATCACCAAAGTAACACCACCAGTGAGTTCCCCATGCCCAATAACCTTTGTATGCAAAATTTCAGCCTTCCAACTATCTCCAGTGGCTTGAACCAGGAACTGGTTCAATTTTGAACCAGTTGAACCAGATCTGGCCAGCCATGGGTCGGATCGCCAAAGTAACACCACCAGTGAATTCCCCATGCCCAATAACCTTTGTATGCAAAATTTCAGCCTTCTAGCTATCTCCAGTCCAGTAGCTTGAACCAGGAACTGGTTCAATTTTGAACCAGTTGAACCAGTAGATCTGGCCAGCCATGGGTGGGATCACCAAAGTAACACCGCCAGTGAATTCCCCATGCCCAATAACCTTTGTATGCAAAATTTCAGCCTTCTAGCTATCTCCAGTAGCTTGAACCAGGAACTGGTTCAACTTTGAACCAGTTGAACCAGATGAACCAGGCGAGATACGGTGTCGGCACTATGCTCATCGTGTTCAGCGACCCCGATTTACTATATACGGGTACCACCCCAAGGCCGAAAAACGCTGTTTTTGCCCGTTTTTAGACTATTTTAAAATTTTCGGACTTTCGGAAAAAAAACATTTTCAAAAACGCTATTTTTTCCATTTTTGACCATCTATAAAAATCGAACCAGATCGAAATTTGGAAAAAAAACATAAACTTGCTAAGTACCATTGCCAAGATATTCAAAAAATAGTATAGAAAAATTTTTCCTATGGGCCGTTCGAAAAATCGAGTTAACACAAAATTGACAAAAATCATGCTGAATACAGAGGAAAAAACCCCACTTTCAAACCCGTAAGAGAAAGTCGATTTTTTCAAAGTTCATTTTTTCCGGGCAAGTTTGGTATCATTCGAAAGCTCTTGGCCTGGAGATTTCAAAAATGTAAATATTAGCTCTTAATTCCTTCCCGTTAATTAGTTATGCCTAATTAGCACTTTTCAAAATCCGCAAAGTGCCTTTATAGCTCATATTATGGGGGGGCTCTCCGAGCTCCCCCATGATACACATATCTATATACATATACACACACGCAATACGTAAAAAATATACGTATATAGTATTTGTATTGCTATTTTGTCAAGTAAATCTTTCTGTAGCATAACATAACATAGCATAGCATAACAGAAAGCACAACATTTTCTAAACAGAAAGACGAATATAAAAATTAAGTCCTTAAAGCTGTACTAATTTTACTCAAAACCAATGTTTAAAGCGATCCTCATCCTAATTGGAGTTGTAGTTGTTCCTGCCTCATTTGGGTTCGGAACCAACACTATAAGACGTGGCGAATTGCCCTACAGTCTGCAGGAAGTCCACTTCTGATGTTGAGGGGGCCTTCGTGAGGCTACACCGGGATAATCATAATCGTAAGGTCAAGGTGTCGTAGGCGGGAGTACATACCACCTGCTTGGGTCATTAACCTTGGCTTCCCCCACGTGGAGAGACTTAGACGTCATAACAGCAACAGCTAACCAATAGGCGGGAAAGAAATAAAGGAGGGGTCGCTTTGGGTCAAAATCGATCTGTCACGGATTTCTCTCATTTCGCAAACAATATAGTTACATGTTCGGAAAAATAAGACAACAAAAGTGCGAAATCCAATGGTGACAGAAATATAAAGGTTTAAAGTTGGAAAAGTTAAAAATCTTTGTGATTTGCCCTCCAAGGTTATGTAGAGACAGAACGGCAGCGAAATTTGGGTCGACTAATATGATAAATTAATACTATTAGTTGGCTAATACTTAGGTGCTCTGCGAAAACGAATCCGGGATAGCCAGCTAACTGTGCCTTCAAACTTTAACTTGCTCTAACTTACCAGTACTACATTTCAGACACATAGTGCTATCAGAAAAATTTTAAAGTTGTTCTGCTCATTATTAGCTATCGGATGATACGAAATTTCACTATATTTTGGAAAATTCAGAAATTCACAATTTTGACTCATAAGAAATCAAAAGGGGCCGGCGGCAAGGCAAAAATGGTTAACCTTGAAGCATTTGCGTCTCCACCAATGTTGGGCAGACCTGGAGAGTATTGTGCGCAAATTTTGGTGACTTGCTAATAAATAAAGAGTGAGAAATTCTTAAAATATATACGTGTACTGTGAATTATGAAAAATGGCGATTTTTCGCAAAATTCGCACTGTTTGTACTAACCCAAGATTTTTGAACCCGTTACTGACGATAGAGACTATTTTCACACAGTGCCACCGTTTTCGCTTACGCGAAGAGTGCAACTATCTATATATAAGCCGTTTCTGTAGCTTTTTGCCAATGGTGCAGGAGAACAAAATTTTTGCAAGTCCTGTTTTTCATGGATCAAAAAGCACCGATTTTTCAATCTTTTGACTTGGAAAATAGAAAAAAATCCGACACTCAACAGAGAAGCCGTTACACAAACCTTGAGTCGTTACACAAACAGTCTTTCCCGTTATACAAACTTCATACCTCTGAATATTTACTATTAAGTAACAATTATTTTTAACAATGATAAGCAGAATTTTCTTACTTTCAAAACATTTATTTAACTGTAAGCAAACTGATACAAAGTCAATTATAAATATTTAAAACTAATTAAGAAATTTAGGCATCATTAAAAATTATAATTCCACATTGGCACACACTTTAAATTCGAGCAATAATTTGATTTATTTAATAATAATTTATTGCCCAGATTCAATAAAGTTTGTAGGCAGTTTTTTGACGCCCGAGAAAATGTGATGACTTTTAAAACTCCTATTTTTAAAACTTCATTTGGACGTGAGGCTTGAGGTGAAATTCCTCAACAACTGTAAAGACATACGACTTTATTTGAATCGTCCACTAAA
>JASAND010028130.1:0-16621 GCA_030248195.1 Trissonchulus latispiculum | reverse complement strand
CATGGCTAACTGCCTACTTACCAAAAGTGCAACTAATGTTATCCGTAACATTTGTTACTGTATGCAACATTTTACAGTGATTATGCAATACAAATGTTATTCAATGGTTTACTGTAGTGTTATGCAATACTATAATAGTAATAATAATAAATAACAATTGCTTACTGTACATGAGTATATGCCATATGAGTCAATAATGGTAATAATAATAGTCATTCAATACTGTACATGAGTAAAAATGGCATAAGAGTCAATTAATCTTTTAATTAAAAGTAATAATAATAAGTCAATGGAGTGCAATTGTTAGTGTGCTTTGCAGTCCTGATGATTCCACGGAGATACGAACTATAGTTCCGGGCACATTCCACTGTTTCACCATGTAGAATTTCCAATCCACCTCGATGAATACGACGGCACGGTTGTCGCATCCCAAGGGTCCAAGGGCCATCGCTGCGTCCAGTCTCGCTGCTTGTACCATTAGGGCATGTGTCCAATGTTTCTCTAAGCAACAATTTGCTCTTTGTGTAGATCTTTCATCCGCGACTCCTTTCTCCTTGGTTCCTCCTTCGAATAATTTGTACAAGTTGTACTGCTTCGACTTCATCCAAGGCTTCGTGGAGGCAGGGACACGATATCTTTAAGCACCGTTTTAGTCGCAGTAGAAGATCAAACACTCCATCGTATCTTGTTTCGGACTTGATGATATCTCGATAATCCGGGGTTATGCGCCGATGTTCAACCATGTAGTCTGCCACTGGAGCGGGATCCATTTCATCACAAAGAATAACCAAATTATCAATATGATCTTTTCCACAGATGGTGAACCTGAAAAGCAACAAATAATGCTTAGAAAATCTGACAACTGAAATGTTTAAACTGTAAAATGTAATGTTTAAAATTGTAATATGTACAACTGCTAAAAATGTGACGATCAAAATATGACGACTAAAAAATACAATTACTAAAATGCAATCATCAAAAATACAACTTTTAAAAAATGCTACAATTAAAAATCTTACCAGTTCTCAACAAAATTCATTGTACGTGATGTAAATAAGTTAACAAATCGGTGAAGAGTCAATGTCAGTAAAGTTAGTAATCCTACCAAACTTGCAATTTATGTCTAAACTTTGCAGCATTCTTGTGCTAGGTTTCATAAAATACCTTTCATACCCTTGTTCATTTACTAGATAATTATTAAACAAAAGTTGTATAGTCTTCTTTCTTTTAACCTTTAGCCTATTCCCATTCGACGTAATTGTTGTCATATTCATTACACACAGATTCTCCGAGTCACCTTTAACTATTATTAACTTATTAGTTAACCTATAATTATCAACAGGTGACCGAAGTTAGTTCATTATTACTTTATTACACAGGCACCGTAATTAACCCAATAGGTGTCACCAATCTTACGTAATTGGAGACATAAGGTATAACCACCCAATTTCAGTCAATTTGTATAGTTGACTTTATTAAATTATGACTAACGAATTAGTTTAACTACTAAACAAAATTAGTTTGACCGAAGTTAGTTTATTGTTTGCTCTTTTTAAGTTGACACCAAAATTAGTGTGATAAGTGTTCCCAATATTACGTAATTGGAGACATAAAATTTTCATTTTCAACCCTTGTTTACGTCTTTAATTTCAATGAGACAGGTGCAATTAAGCTAGATAAGGCAATTGGTAAGATTTGGGAGACAGGTTAAAGTCCTTCATTATGCTATTCATATGAGCCAGCTAGAAGGTGCTAATAGCAGAGAGAAAATTTAAAACAAGCAGGTAGCTAGCAGGAGAAAAGTAGTGACAGCTTTGAGTCCTCAGTATGCTATTCTTATGAGCCAGCTAGAAGTGCCAATAGGGAGAGAAAAATTTTAAAACAAGTTAGGTTAGCAGGGAGAAAAGACAGGGAAGTTTGAGTCCTCAGTGTGCTATTACTAAGAGCCTGCGAGCATACAGTTAGCAGAGAAAGACTTGGACAGGTTTGAGTCCTCAGTGTGTTATTCATATGAGCCTGCCAGAAGGCAAGGAAGAGAAAAAGTAGTGACAGGTTTGAGTCCTCAGTGTGTTATTCCTATGAGCCTACAGAAAGGCAGCTAATAGGGAGACTCATGTCATCTGAAGTACCTAACTACATATTTTGGATTCCTTAAGTGTTTATTTTCTTCCTTCCATTTCAAGGTTAGTATAAAGGTCCAGATGTCATATAGAAGGATAAAGGCAAGGAAAATATAGTTATTTAAGGAAAATGGAAAAAAAATTGTAGAAATATAGTTGGCCTTTACAACTCTGAAGCAAATAGATAGCAGAAGCGGCATTGACAAACAGTCAGGTAAATAAAAGTTTGAAAAAAGTTTCAAAATGTTACTTAATTAAATTTACGTACTTAGACAGGTAATTAACAAACACTAATTAGGCAGGTAAACTAACTATAGTCTAGCAAACTTAAAGTTAAATACGTAGATAAAGTTACGTACAAGATAGTCCAATAACACTGTTACAAATTTAGTACAATGTTAGAAAGCTAAGCTAAGCTAAAGGAAAAATTGGCCAACAGTGACCTTGAAAGACATCTGCCTGCATGATTAATGACCTTACCTGTATGATTAATGACCCTATTCGTCAAAGCCAGAATGAAGCCAAAATACCTGTACAAAGTGGTCCCATTTGTCCTCTCCTATACTACTAGTATTTCCTATGTCTTATGGTAGTGTTTTGTTGCCTATACAAGATTGCGCAGCTGTTACTGTATATTGGCTCTTTTTATAGCAAATGCAAAATGCTACTGATCGTTTTCTTCTTGCTCCATTGTCCTTAAAATTTTTCTGTTTTGTGTCGTTCGTTGTGTTCCTTCGTTTATTTTGATCGTTCTGCCTGATCACAACTGGTTGCGTTTCTTTTTTAGTCTTATCAGCCGGTTTTGAACTAGTCTGGAACTGGTTTGGGTTAGTTTGTCGAATGGTTTTATTTATTCATGGAGTGATTATAAGGTTGCACCAACCGTAGATTTCTGTTTCTGGATATTTTGTATTATAATGTCTGAACTGTTTGTTCGCATTTTTGTTTGTTCCTGTTTTAGTATAACAGTAAAACAAAACTGTGTTGTTCGTTTGCTTTAAGGACAAAGCTTCGGTTTTAGAAGTTTTAGACTTTATGCGTTGTATTGTCAGTAAGGGATAGCAAATTCTTCAGACAGGTTGATTAGATTTCTGTCTTATTCCATCGAGTAAGTGTTTGTACTTTAGTACAGTGGTGCAGTTGCAGTGTTCAAGATTGCAATAAATTAAAGGTTCTTCACTTAACAAAATTTGATGAAGCCGTACTATGTCGATCGCACTCTGTAGCTGATGCACGAATACCGCATCAATGCAAACTTCAAATTTTTCGTCTTAAAAGTATGAATTTCAAACCCTTTGAGCCATGAATGAAGCATTAAATTAGGGCTGCCTTCTCTTTAAAGCGTTAGTCCTCGCTTCTGTTTCCTTTCTCATAGTCGTACCCATGTACTCGCCAATTAAGAATGGATTGCTGGGTATGCTACAGTTCATGCAAACCGGATTTGCTTTATTCCTTAACCATATGGATTGTTGACTAGTGTTTGAGGCCGGCCGGTGAGCCCGTAGTCCGGCCGGCCGGCTACCGGCCTTAAGGTGCTGGTATCCTTTTGTGCAGTGCTTTTGTGGTGATTTTTCGAAACGCTATAACTTTCGCAATTTTTGGAGTTGGAAAGAGTTTTATACATTGTTTTAAAGCTTACAATCTGTACATTAACATGAGCTTACGAAACTAGAAAAATTGGCAAGAAAATAGCAAAAAATTTCCGACATGCTTACATCTGACAGACTGAATGTGGACCAAAACTTTTTGAACATCGATTTCTCAAAACTGTAGAATCGGCCAAAATTTCTTCTTGTGCCATGATATGAAGGACATGTGGGTCGAGGGACATTTTTTGGATTTGGCTCAACAAGTCTCGGTACTCCAGGAAATCCGGCGAATGCCCGATGACACGAAATTTCACAACTTTCTATTCAGTTTTCTCACAACTGGAGACGTTTTAGCTCAAACCAAGAAAAATGTCCCTCCGCAATAGGGCGAATTTTCATCCAGCCAAAAATCACGCGAATCCTTTGAGTAGTTTTTGAGAAATCGATGTTCAAAACAAAATCATCGCAGTTTTGCCAAAATGGTTTTTCGACGAATTCTCTAGCTTAAGGCAACGAACTCCCGTGAATAGGTATTGATAAAATGCGCAATTGGAGGATGTATAGATTGAGTATAAATAAGACGAAATTGTATGTAAGATTTGGTAGTAATTTTGAAAAAACTGATTTCTTCGAAAATGGCCATTTTTTGACCCCAAAAATCGTTTTTGGCTTATACTGCCTTAAGCACTCGAGGTAGCTCAAAAGTTGTAAAAGCAAAAATGTTCCTTTTGGCACCCTCTCTCCAGCCATAACAACCAATCCGGTGTACGGACCGTGTACGGAGAGAATAAGGGCAAAAACCAAAACTTTCTTATCTTTACACCCAAAAATCCGGGACTGGTCCCAGAATGTTAAAGAGCACGAAAATAATGTACTTAGAAAGTTTCATCCACTTTCACAAAGAATTGGAGCTTGTAGGGTCGAATTTACACAAAGCGATACCACCACCTTAAGCAGTTTGCAATGCAGCTATTACGACAGCTAATATCCTGAGTTTCGGGTGTTATATCAGAGAAATGTAGTTGTACGTTTACGCTGATTGCACAAAACGGACAAAAACCTGATTTGGAGTTCACTTTAAGCTTAGTTGCCTTAAATTGCAATTTTCTTATTGCTGATTTGCATCGCTGCCGGAGAGCAATAGTCGCCGATGGCATAGGCCGGCCGGCCTAAAACACTATTAGTGACAACATTGTGTCAGCGATGATTCGAATCTGCGATGTGTGGGATATGAAGTTGAACGTCTTAGCAACTGCCATCCCATCACTGCACAAACTTAAATTTTCCATTCTAATTATGTTAAGCTCGCATTTTAAATAAATTATCTTGGAAAAACTTTGTTAGGTTACTGTTGGAGTCGCCCGTTCCTACCGTCAGTATTGAGAATGTGACTCGGAGAAGTCGCTTATGTAATAGTCTGCCGTTCGTAGCGTTTTTCTTTCATATAAAGGTAAAACATGATAATTTTGCTGTTTAGTCGTAATTATTGCAATGATACCAAGACGATGCCAGGTCAAATTGTTCAGATCAGCTAGACAATTAGTCCGATCTTGTACAAACAAAGTCAAAGAAAAAGGTCAGAATATTTCGGCTGCAATTGTTGAGCCAACCTCGTCGAAAGAACTAACCGATCAGCAGGGTAAACAGTTGTCGCCGAAGTCCAGTTTTTCCATCGATTTTGTCGTCAATTATTTAACTTCAATTGTTCCCTGGTCAAGTGCGGCTGTCAGCGCTACAGAAGCTTTACCGGTAGAACCGAAACCCGAGTCCAGTAAGTTTTTTTGATATACTTTTGCTTAGTATATTCACGATATTGGCTTTTGTCATCGCATTTAGTGTTTTATTATATGTTCTTATGTTTTCGTTCTTATCATTAACTGAACACATATAAGCCATTGAAGCCGGATTCTGCATTCTGCATTCTTCAAGGTCTGGCTTATTTCAGGCGATTTTAGTGGGTGACATATTTTTGAAAGATGGTTTGTGAATTGTTACAATGTTTATATACGTTTTTATGTGTAGAAACGACCAAAAAGCGCAAATCAGTGGCTAGTTTTAGGTGTTTTTCAAGCTAAAATAGAAAAAAATTTGAACACCTTTTGAAAATTCAGGGTAAAAAGAAATGAGAAAATTGGTAACTTTTGGGGTTAGGGATGTCAGGTTGGATTTTTGTGGGGGGAATTCTTTATTTGGGGTGGGAGGAGGTCGCCGATTACACCACCTCTTCCAGTAAAAATAAGGAAAAAGTTTGGTGTTGCAGTGTTTTCTTTAAACTTACCGTATAGATATTAAATAATATAACATTGCATTTACGAACACACATTGCGTCTGTATTAGGAAACAATGAAAGCCACTTGTTCTTGCACCTTGCAGACGCTTTGCAAGGCTTTGCTCCGAAGCAGGAGAGAGCTTTGTATTCTTCACGGATCCACCTGTCAGCCCGCGTTTACTTCATTGTCTTGTCACACTTATGTAGTCAACTGCATGCTAGCTAACACTGTACGCTATAGGTTCTGTTTCAGAAGTCCAGTTGCCAAAGAAACCTCCACAGCCGCCTACTCCGACCTCTTCTGTTGTAACCTCGCCATTCGTTTATCGTGAGGCTATTGATAGGCGGACTTCTTCCTTGATTCGATCTCTGGTTGATTGTCAGTCGAGCAGTTCTCGACTACTGCGATCTGAAGAGCTTTTTAAGCATCTGCTGAACTACCCAGCTGCTAGCGGCTTAGCTGTACAGGTAAAGTTTTGAACTTCCTACCTCTTCTGGATTTGTGGGGAAATTATGCAAATGCAATGCTTTGAAGGTGCTGAGCTAATTGAGACACGCTAACTGTCAGTGTGCAATGCATTGTGTGTGTGTCAGTGTGTGTTTATTGTCCTTGCAGTTTATATTACGAAATCCTTTCAGATACAAGATTTGTATCCTTAGATCAATTGACAAGCGATTGGTGCGTTAATTTGGAAGCCTTGAGTTCAAATCCCACCGGAGGCCCGAATTTTTCGGGTTGCACGGGAGTGAGAACTGAATATATTATTTAATAACATGTGCATGGCTGATTGGTGAAAAGACAATATTAATATTTGAAACTACCGTTACATACGTCAGCATTTACCCTTATCAGTAGGTATCGAGAAGTGTAATTTTTGTTTTATCTAGCAAATCATGTTTTGGTTCATTTGACTATCTGTTGTTGATTTTAGGAGCGCTTAATTCCGCAACTGTTGCGCCTCCGATCCAGTTATCCCGATCCTGCCCTCCGGGAAAGAGTTGATCAGTGTCTCAGTCTCCTTGGATATGTCAATCCTGTGCGTCGTCGTGGGATTTCTGTGCTGTCCATGGATGGTGGAGGGACACGGTACGGTTGAAAAATAATATAGTAAAATGTGTGAATGTGTGAATAGGTGGATAATTTTTATCCGATCCTGGATATTGTAGTGACACTCCTTTCTGTTATTTTATTATTTAGTATTTGTCGACAGTTGATGTCACCTGGGCCGCGTTGCATAAGATTCTCCTAAGTTTAGGTGGCGCTTCTCCTAAACTCAGCCAACTTAGGAGAAAAGTTAGGAGTGGTGGATAGCACTCCTAGCTTAGGAGAATCTTTTGCAACCCGATTCTCCTAAGTGAGCACCTAAGCTGAACTTAGGAGCGCTCCTAGGCTTAGGAGAATCTGTTGCAACGCCGCCCTTTCTTAGTTTTAGGCGATTATTTATAAAAGGTTTCATGAGAGCGCCCATCGATGGCGTTGGCTCACCCATAATGAGGGGGTATATTTATGGAAACTCTTTTGCGAAGTTTTACATTTTTATTTGTAGAAATTGCCAAAAACCTCGAAGAATAACTAAATATATATGTATTTTTAATCTAAAATAGCTGAACTTTCTGGCCAGTGGGGAAAGTAAGAATTTATGGAGCGGTTATAATGGAGGCTTCTTGAATGGGAAGGTCGCCGATAAATAAGTCAGATTATATTAATGACACAGTGCCTATGTAGTTGAGACTTGAGTTTACAAAGAATTTTTTACACTTTTGTAGATTAGAATAGTTACGCTGGAAACTCTAACTTACCTTTTGCAGGGGTCTGATTGCCTTGGAAATACTAGA
Organism: Trissonchulus latispiculum; assembly: GCA_030248195.1. Lineage (NCBI taxonomy): Eukaryota > Metazoa > Nematoda > Enoplea > Enoplida > Ironidae > Trissonchulus > Trissonchulus latispiculum. Next base: position 8,807 of record JASAND010028130.1, on the reverse strand, counting down.
GGCATTGGAGGCGGAATGTGGAGGTCGTAGAATCTATGAAATGTTTGATTATGTCATCGGTGTGAGCACTGGTGCAATTATTGCTGCTTTGGTTGCTGGTCTTAAGTACTCGATTCCTCACTGCAAGCAGATATATAGGTCAGTACCCAACATTTCATTTTTGTTTTAACATTCGGCACTGATAGTATGACACTTATAAAAATGTTTACTCTCTCACTCCACTGTCTATTCAGCTGGTGGACAAAACTAGGAGGAATCAAAGGGCATAAAACGCTATCCTCAAACATTTTGCGGAATAAATCGAAAATTTTAATTCTGTCAAACTTGGGCACATTTAGAGGCGTCTGATGCCAGTTACTGACTCTCTATCCGCAATTTTTTTGTTGATAACAATATAAGGCCAGCTGCTGCATTTGTTTCGATACATTGTACGTTTCATGACGGTCGTGGTCTAGTTCTCTGATATCTTGTGTCCTTTGTCACCTTGACAATAAAGTTGTCGGTTTTTAGGGAAATTGGTAAACAGCTATTCGATCAAAGCAGGCTTTGGGGTGCTACAGGCTTGTTGCTTTCTCATTCCTGGTATGATACGGACTCATGGGTGGAGATACTAAAGTGAGAGCTTGATAGATTTGCATGTTTTTTTTTCAGTTGTCTGGCTAGCTAGCTAATCATAAAGCGAAACTGAGTTCACTTGTTGTAAAGTAGTATCAGGAAATGTGATAGTTGTCGAATCAGATAATATGCTTAATGTTACGTAAGTAGTTTCTATTTATATATTAGTTGTTGTTACAGGCAAACAATGGGGGAACGGCTTCTTGTTGATACAGCCATGAATCCAAAATCTCCAAAGGTCTTTTATGGAATTACTGTATTTTACGTGAACCACTGAGTGAGATGATTTAGATGTGATTTCAGTTGATAGAGTAGCAGCTGTTTCACATTTCTAAATTTTTTAGAATTTCAAATGTAAATTTTGTAGGCTATAGTTGGTTGTCCAAAATCTTGCCTTACTACATAATTAGACAACAAGCAAATTAAGTATACGCGGAGTAACAGGCGGGTTCGTAACGGGCACAAGGCATTAATCATAAAGAAATAATGAAAAACGTCTGGTCACACTATTAGTAATTGTGTGATCATTTTTCCTATCTTCAGATGTCCTTCGTCTCAGCCGTCGTCAATCAGCCTCGGATAGAACCCTACCTCTTCAGAAATTACCAGCCTCATCCTGACCGTCCCTCTGTCTATCTTGGCAGCTCCAAATACACCATCTGGCAAGGACTGCAGGCCAGTGGCGCTGCACCTGGCTATTTCCAGGAATGCATTCTGGATGATTACGTTCATCAGGTTTTCCAGATTTGTTGTATCTGTTGCAAAATTAGGATAGCAGCATTTTGAAGTTAGTTATATGTTTTATTTATGGTTGGTTTGATTGATGAACTGTTTCACTTACTTGTGCTGGGATCGAAGAGTTTTCACGAAAATGTAGAACAGAGGTAAAAACTACATATTTAACCCCAATATTTAATGTTAAATGGATTTAGACGTTAAATGTGAACCGATCCTTTTCACAAAAGCGTACAACACTGAAAGTCAAGTTTGTGCTATCGTGAAAGATGTTAGGTCAGTTAATTCTGGCTCTACTATCTCTCTGTGCTCTGTTCCTGCTTTCTTACAAAATTCTAAAAGATTTTGCAATCCATCTTCAACTTTATGATTTTTGTTTATTTAGGATGGTGGGATCCTGGCCAACAATCCAACAGCCATTGGACTGCACGAGGCTAAACTTCTTTGGCCGGATAAGCCAATACAATGTGTGGTTTCTGTTGGTAACGGTCGATGGCTCCAGTGGTATACTCATGGTCTGAAGGGGAAGCGAGTAGTCGAACACTCCTCACTCAAAGAAAAAGTAGCCAAAGTCGTGGATAGTGCTAGCGATACCGAAGGTATTAATGACTATAATTTTTCATTATGTGCAATAATTCAAACACGTATGAGTCAATTAGAGCTTAGATAATGCAAAATGCAGTAGCAACCAGCATGTATTTTGAATTTGCAGTTGAACCTTGAAGATGCTTGATGCTATTATTCTTCCGTTACCCAATTCACACGGCACTCTTGGTGCAAGCTTAGGCGACTTGCGTTACTCAATTAAGTTATCGGGCCAAATCTTGTCGTAGCTGCATGTTCACAGATTCGGCCTGGGTTTTCTCTAGTTATAGATAAGACTAAACTAGTGACTGTGTACACTTAATTTGAAATATTTGAAATACAGCTTCTTAAGGTTTAATAGCCCAATTCATTCGACAGGTCCCGGTCGCGATCTTACGTTTGTTGTTAATAAATATTTCAGGTGTCGCAATCATTCTACAGGATTTGCTTCCATCCAATACCTATTATCGATTCAATCCCTATGTCTCCCAAGCGTACAGTCTGAACGAATACAGGACAGAAGTTTTCGACGAAATGGTAAAAGATGGTCAGCTTTACATTCGAAAAAATAGACCCAAGCTTCGTCTAGCTGCTAATCAACTTTGCCAGGAGAAAACAACAGGCCAAAGATTCTCAGAGTGGAGTCAAAATCTTGTGGCGAAAGTTTTTAACTTTCAGCCTGTAGTATAGATATAGAACTATAGAAAAACTGTTGGTTGTATATATTTTTTGCTTTTTGAATAGTAATGTGCTATCAAGTATGCGATGTAATGAATATATATATATATCTATATATATATATATATATATATATATACTGTGTAAATAAATATGCATATAGGTATAAATGGGATGCTTACATCGATTCTGTACGGGATAGTGAAAAATCCATAATGCCTGAGATTATTTATGCTTCTGTCGGAGTACAAGTACAAGTGTAATTAACTAACTTAAACTTATATGAAAATAATAGAGAATAGAGAAATAATTGAATATTAGAATGTTAGAATAAAAATTCAGAATAACCGAACTGAATTGATAATATTCCTATATACCTTGATTTATCACTACAGTATATCTGTCCGTTTGTACTTTTGTCCGTTTGTCTGGTTGTCTGGTTGTCCGGTTGTCCGTTTTTAAAAATGACAAAGTGGTTCATAGTTATTTTGCTGATTGTCCGTTTGTCCGTTTCCGTTTGTCCGTATTGATGGTGCCTATTTTCGGTTGTAATACACTATTTAAACTTTTGCTGTATTGCTGGATTGCTGTTTCTGTTTTCGAGTTAGCTGACACTTTCTGTTCATGCTGATTGGCTACAGCATTATGTTACTTATAAATGTCATTCTCATACATTAACATAGGGTCGGGTCCTGGGGGGGGGGCTTGTCCTCAAAAAATTTTGAGGGGGCTTGTACCTTGAACAAAAATTTTCAGGGGGGCTTGTACCTCAAGAAAAACTTTGTAAAATTTTTTAGAAAAATTAACGCTAATTTTATTAAAATTAGCAATTTTTTGTCAATATTTGCAAAAATCTTCAATTTTTGGAAAAAATTTCGAAATTTTGCCCAATTTTCCCGAAAAATTAAGCATTTTAGCTAAAAAATTCCGGCGAAGCCGGAAATTTTTTGAAATTTTACAGTAAAAACTAATTTTTTCCGGCTGTTTTTGGTTACCCCTTGGCTATTTTTTCGTTACCCCTTGTCCCCGACGGCGATAGGGCTTGTACCTTGTCCGGGTTGGGGGGGGGCTTGGACCCCCCAGACCCCCCCGCGTTAACCTATGGTCATTCTCTTCAAAAACCTTCAAAACGTTGAAATCAAGTTATCTTTGAAAATAATTAAATAATACTGTCAATATTTCAACTAATCAATCTTAAAACCGTTCAAGAATCAAATACAAACGTTTATTTAGCAAGCACGTGATAGTTCTGGTCGTTTCCGATTGGTTGTTGCATACGGACAAACGGAAAAGTTAAACATTGCTCAAGTTCAAACGGACAACCCTTACGGACAAACGGACAACAGCAAAACAGCAAAGGTATATATGAATCAACCCGGCAAACGGACAAGCAGCAAAACAGCAAAGCAGCAAAACAGCAGAAGTATGAATCAGTTTTTAAAACGGACAACAGACAAACGGACAAACGGACAACAGAAACGGACAAACGGACAGAAGTATGAACCGGGCTTAACTAAAAAATCTGATTCCAACAAATCACAGTATATAAGTAGATGTTTCTAACAATACCAAATGATGCTGATAATCTTTGCCCAGTTTCGAGATTTTTTGTCACTAAAAATTTGGTTTTTTACCAAAATTTTGAATTTTTTCGATTTTTTGCCTATTACGTGAGACCATTGCAATCGGCAGCTACCAAATACCAAAATATCTCGTTTCTCGTTATTTCTGGTGGCTGTAGTTCAGTGTTGACTACAATTATTCCAGCTAAGTAGCCCAACGTGGTCGCTGCATCCCAATCTGTTGGACTGGTACCCATATACAAAAATAACGATTTTTTAAATTTCTCAAAATACGATAAATTTGACATCAATCGAAAGCTCTTAATGCGGGGAACATTTTTTCTTCTTGGGCTATGGTACGCAAATGCACCAAATTGAAGTTAATGGCTGTTAAAGGGTTTTTGTTATCTAACCTCAACATTGGCCTTGCTGCTCCTTAAAAGTCGTTAAAAAGGCATGAAATCACGTTTAGCCTGCCAACACCGGGACAAAATTAATTCTTTAGATCAATTTTCAAATGTTCACCCCATTGAAGCTCCAAAATCGAAGACTGTATAAGAAAAATTGCCTTAGTCTCAAGCGGTACCCTCGTTTCACCCATTATTACAATTGCAAGCAGTTGATAGCTCTTAACTCGTGGAGACATGGATGAAACAACTCAATATTTAAACTTGGTACGTACAACATATGTGGCTACATTATGTGTAAAAATGAGCGAAATCCGTGACTATAAATTTTTTCATGGTGGACCCCCTTAAGTAGTGTCTTAAACTAATTTGCATAATACAAACAACAGTAACACTGTAACCTAGCAACAGTTTACACTATCTTCTTCGAGAGTTCTTACATTTCCCCCTTGAAGGGGACTGGTCCTAGTACAGTCGACAAAACAAAATCAAATTAGTCTAAAATTTGAAGTCAACAGAGTCTCCGGGGCCAACAGACAAGTCAGGTCCAACTGACAGCAATGAATTGAGGTACTCTGTGGGCCGGAAAGCCACACGCCTATCAACAGCCTGCTTATAAGGGATCGGAGTAAAACGGCACGGAAATCGAATCAAATCAGGATATTTGGTCTTCCAGGCATTCATTAGCTCGCGTAGACCTCGGTGGCTAAGATGGAAGTGGTCGGGTTCCAAAGTCTCGGTGGAACCTCCAGTAATGTTTGTACAAGCAAACACCTTTTAGTGTAAAGTAACGCAAGCGGTAGCCTTCACTGAACTGCCATTATACCAAGAAACATGCGTTTAAAGAAGTGTCTTAACTACTTTGCATAGTACAAACAACAGCGAACTGTTACCTAGCAACAGTTTACACTACCTTCTTCGACAGATTTTACACAACCAATCAATTTCTAGCTTTCAGTAATTGTAGCCGGTGATAAATACCAGGAATATGTAGAATTTGAAAAATGTAGTTGTGACTTACACAACAAGGATAAATTTAAATTTTCAAAACGGTGTCATTCTTTAACTTCTGAATGAAAATAGCTAAAATTTTGCACAAATGTATAAATGAATCAAATGCAGGGGTAATTTTTTCACTTTTGGGATGTATGCAATTTTGAGAATTTGATGAAGGTTCAAAAACTTTGAAAATCAATATGCCACGGAATATGCATTTTAACCAAAAACTAAAAAACCTCACCAATAAACGTACCCTGCAAAATTTGAGCGAGTTTGCTTGAAGCATTTATGAGAAAATTAATTTGGAAAATTTCACACTAATTGCTTCTGTTTTGCCACACATATTATGCTTTTAATAAGCTTCATAGTGTATTTAGTAATCCTACACAAAAGCATCATGTAAAACTTTGTAGAATTCATTCCCGAACAATTAGTTTTTACATTGCCATTCCCGATGGGAATGGTAAACGTTACTTTGTCATAATTCAACCGCCTGTAAGTTTTGACAGAAACCACGTACAGAAGAGATATGTATATCGTCGTAAAGTTCTTTTTCTGCTCTTCACTTAGTGCGTTCTAATTATCATAAAAGCTGTAATAAAATTTAGATTTTTAAAACCATAATGCTAGTGTAATGGAGAAGCCTGACAGTTAAACCACAGAGACAGAACTACCTCCACTACTAGAGCTAATGTAACTACTAGAGCAATGTAATACAAGCACTGTCTGCTAAGGAGCTTTCTGTTCAGGCGGCTCTCTTTTAGATTCCGGACGAGTCTCATCAAAGAGTGAGGATAAAAATTTTGGGGAACGCAGAACCGACTGGCGCCTTACAGAAAGGGATGAGATTGGACCGTTAAACACTCAATAAATGTCCCGGGACAATCCCAGAGTACCACTAAGAAATTGGAAATTAACTCAAATCCTAGTTATAAATCAGAGAACGCTAACAAGACAACTGACGCTTTAATGGGAGTCACGGATTATAAAATTACAAAGTAAAATTTTAGAATTAACAGCAATTGCACAAAACAAAACCAATAAGATTGAGTTGTTGGGGGAGTGGCGACAAAAACTAGAAATTGGTGGAAAACTAAGACGGACACTGAGCACAACGGTCGGAAGATTGTGAGTTGAGTTAAAAGTACAAGGAGATTAGAAATGAAAGGGGTTAGAAATTCAAAAGTAGTTGGGATTAATCGGGCGAGTCCAGGAAAATGCTGAAATTGAATTTCCCAATTTTCAGGATACAATCGTTCGAGGCCAAGGCAAACTCTCAACTGAAGCGGGTGTGACTAATGGGACCACTAATGGTTAGGGACTGACCACTAACGAGTGGGAGAGTGTATTGTGAAATGCGGACTGATATAAGTAGATTTTTTTGCTCCATCTAAATCTATAAAGGCCGGTTTACACGAGGCAACTTTGATGCAACTTTCAGGCAACTTTTTGTTAGCATCTTTGTAGCAACTGAAAGTTGCTTGTAAAGGCCAGTTCACACTAGGCAACTTTGGAGCAACTTCGTTGCCGCAACTTGGTTGCTTCAATCAAGTTGCTCCAAAGTTGCCCAATGTGAATGTAGTGGTGTGGAAATATTTCTATTATTTCAGCTCATTTTTATTCAAATTAGTATAAATTTCACGCAACCAGTAAATGCAAGGTGATGTGTAAAGTTCTTGGCTTGCTAGCTAATTGCGCACTATAAAAGGCGCTCACACAAAATTCTCAAGTTCAGTCTTTAGTTGGTGTCATGAGCAGGAATTTCGTCAGAGCTGTGGGGTTTCCTTTGTCGTTTGCCCGTTCTGTTTTCCCCCCATTTCTTCCCTATTTTGTCTCTGATTTTTCTGTTGTGATCCATTTTCTTTGAAATGTTCTCCTTTCTGGACATTCGTACGGTTTGTTCTTTTGTTATTTAAAAAGATATTATCTGGTGCCTGACATTATAATATTGGATGATTCGATTTTGTATTTTGTGTTTCATTTATACAGTAAATTCGCGGCACTGAAAATATAGATTGCCGTCGACCCATTTAGTCGGATACAGTAAGCGGAGTTAGATTAGTCGGACTTGCGCACACTCAAGAACCTCCAATCTTCTATTTAATTTAATTCGAGATAGCTCAGTCTTATCTCTACAACTGGCGACCGTTTTCACAGTTGAGTAGTATGTCCGACTTTTCTCGTCCGTTTACCCGGACTTTAAAACGTTTTAAGAATAAAACTATTCATCTATTTTCAGAATTGTCTCAAAATCAGGTACCAGACTTTTTTGATAATTTTTTGAACCGAAATTGGAAACATTTTTTACCGGGGGGTCGGAGATCGGGGGGAATTATTCCCCCCAAAATAATTCGGGACCACCCCTCCCCCAAAAATTGGGACCACCCCTCCCCCCAAAATCGGGTTCCCAAGCCCAGCCAGGTAATGCATTTCCCCCAAATTTGGAATATTCAAATCCAGAAAATTCCAAGAAAATTTTTGATAACTTTATTTCTCCCTGTTTTGATGTTGCTCAGAGCACTCAAAGTGTCCCTTCTGCTATTTTGGGGAATGGGGCTGCCTCTAACAGTGTGTCTGGGCCGTTGTCCGGGCAAGCTGGAGAGAGACCCCCTCTTCCCCAACAACTTCAAAATTTACATCCTATTTTGGGAAATGGGGCTGCCTCTAACAGTGTGTCTGGGCCGTTGTCCGGGCAAGCTGGAGAGAGACCCCCTCTTCTCCAACAACTTCAAAATTTACATCCACCCCCAAATATTTTGGGAAATGGGGCTGCCTCTAACAGTGTGTCTAGGCCGTTGTCCGGGCAAGCTGGAGAGAGACTCCCTCTTTCCCAACAACTTCTAAATTATTCTACACCTCAAAATCAGTACCCCGATCAGTCTGTTCAAGTGGGCGCGGGGGCTCAACCCCCTCAAAATACTGGTTCTTTCCGGTCGCTTCGGCTCTCCTCCGGTGTTGTCGGGACACTCTCCCGGCAGGTCAAAAGTGAAACCTCTCCCCCTCTCATAGGTCCAAATTTTCAGCAAAATTTTGGGCAAAATGCTGCAGTTCCGCCTGGCGTTGTCGGGACACTGTCCCGGCAGGTCGGAAACGGAACCCCTCCCCCTCCGATGGGTTCAAATTTTCAACAAAATTTTGAACAAAATGTTGTAGTTCCGTCTGGCGTTGTCGGGATACTGTCCCGGCAGGTCAGAAACGGAACCCCTTCCCCTCCCATTGACTCAAA